>CM024517.1:15507648-15742730 GCA_014182375.1 Eucalyptus virginea | reverse complement strand
GTTTATTATAATAAAAACTTTGGTTGATGTGAAATGTCGTGAATTTTAATTTGTCTAATGTAATTCATAAATTTCGGTCTAATATTCAATATGATCCTTAAATTTTTAAACGTTTTAATATAGTCTAGGGATTATACTAAATATCTACAAAATAATGCAAGCTATATTGAGCAAATTAAAAGTTTAGAGACGATATTATACATTAAGCTAAATTTCATGAATCGTTATATAAATTAAAAATTTAAGGATAATATTACATATTAAATCAAAAATCAGGTATATTTATGTTATTACCCTATGTAGTTATTAATTTTTCAGTAATCTAATAGGTATGGACTATGATCGGTAATATGAGTCACTGATTTTGTTCATTCTTAAATTCAAAGCAAAAGAGAAATTGAGTTGTCAAGTTTATTGATTATCTCTTGAAAAGACTGTCACCCTTCGAATCTTTATCGAGGATTTTGCTGTCGTAATTTAGTGAAGCAGAGTCTTATCGGATTAGGATTAGTCCCGCCCGGAGCCACGTGGATATCTGGGTTGCTGTTTGGTCGACATGGATAAACCCATTCGGGACAAGGACCGACGTTGTCTTGGCTTCGTTTCGGTTCATTAAACCACGCCGGGGACAGGCATAAGTTAGACCCTCTGCCCAAACGGTCTCCCGCCCGGGGAAAACCCCAAAGCAGAAGAACCCCGTCGCCGTCGCCGCTGTTCGGCCGCCGGGAAAGGGCGAGATCATCGTCGATGAGAAAATGACGGAAAATCCGAAATCCCCGCGCGACTGCGCCTTCGAGTTGGGAGAGACCGTCCAAAATAGCAAAGAGCGAGTGCTACAGCGACGAAGGAGAAGCAGAAGCAGAAGAAGAGGAAGGATCGCAGCAAGCGCCGGAATCAGGCGTTGCGAGTCGGCCCATGAACCAGAACCCTCGAGCACAGCGCTACTTGGTAGCAATCGAGTACATCGGGACTCGCTTCTCGGATCGAAGCAGCCGAATTCCGAACAGTTGTCGGCGTTCTCGAGGTCCTTCTACCTCCTGCTTGCTTCGGAGCATATGCTTCGTTCTCTTTTTCTTCTTTGAGTTCCCCTCTTATTTTGTTTATGTGCTTTCGTGGGAAATCGATGCTTTCTTGATCGACTAACTTGGACATTCTCATTAGGAGGCTTTTCATAAGTTCATTGGTCAGCCAGTTTCGGTCCTTGGTTCCAGTAGAACCGTGAGTTATTTTCTTCTTGTTCTGTCTTCACATCTTTCTCGGATAGATGCGTTTGGCGTGTCGCATGTCCTCCGTTTTCAATCCTTCCCTATCGTTCTCTATCTGTAGGATGCAGGAGTTCACGCTCTGTCCAACGTTTGCCATGTAGACGTGGAACGAATTAGCAAAAGAAAGCCTGGTGAAGTGGTATGCCATCTTTCCCATAAAGACATTTTCTTTGGGACTGAGTGGTTTAAGTTTTGTCCTGTGATATACAGCGTACAGTGATAATCTTGTTGAGGGACTTGGTCGAGAAGGCCTGCGTCATTATCGGTTATTGTATACTTAAGAAAATGTCATCTGTATATTCCTAAATACCAGGCCGTGGTTTTGTAAATCTTCTTCCAGCAATTTATCGACATGTCATTTGAATTATATCGATTGAGGTTTGGGCCTTATGATGTTTTCTTTTCGTTTAATGCAGTTGGCACCTCATGAACCTCAAGTGGTCAAGCGAGCTGTGAATCATTTTTTGCAGGTCTTCTTCCTTTTTTTCTCCACTTTTTTGTAGGTCCTCATCTTGTTAGTTCCCCATTATCACTATAGCAGTCACTTGTAGTGAGTCAACTTTTCACATTTAGCCATCATCTTTTGGCGCTAGAGAATAGTTGAGGATCCTTTTGAAGTGAAAGTGTGAACTCTATAATTGGAGCTTTCTGTCTTTTTCAAAGCCCTCTTCACTGTCTCTCAAGAAAAGGAAAAGATTTGACAGTAATATTTGCTATGTTGTGACCTGTTTCCATGGGCATACAGCTCATGCTAATGGATTTTATTGTTCCTGTCGGCTTTGTGATCGAAAGGACAATTCACTGAGGCCCAATGTCACACGTCAAATAGAGTCATCTGACTGATTGCTTTTCTATAGTTGCTAGATGATTGTTGTTTGCAAGTTAAACCTTTGAGAAGAGCATGCTCATCTTAATTTGTAATATTTGAATCTTATTTTTTGCAGTCTTTCCTTTTCTTTTTATTATTATTATTATTTTTTTTAAATTAACAAGAAAACATAGTCCAGCTTGAATGCATGGAAGTATATATGTGTTGTGTACCAAATTGTGAATGGTTTGTTTGTTTCCATGTCAGAGAAATGAAGGTGATATATCAGTTATTGACGTTCGATGCGTTCCGTGATTTCCATGCTAGATATAGAGCTCGTGAGCGAACGTAGGTATTCATCTTTGTTGTTGCTTAAATTGCATGTGCAAAATAGTACCTTATATAAATTTTTTACCTGTCTCACAGTTCCTATTGCATTGATCTAAATATGTAGAAAAGGAAGCTTGACAGTAGTGTTTTTATGGGTCTTTTGATAATGAGAAATTTGTTTTTGCATTATCTGTTGAGAGTACGCCTTGGCTGTCGAACTATGATTTGCAATTTTACTTGAAAATCAACTGAAAGGGCTTGTGTGTACTTGGGACGTTCTAGTTTTCTTCAAACCACCAGTTTTTGGTAGTGCTTCTATAAGTACAAATAAAGGATGAGTCAAATTTACTGGAAATGGTCTCAAGTTCAATTTGAATTGATTTTATTGCCGAGCTTAAGGCATCAAATTTGCAAAATTATATTTTCGAATAACTTTGATAGATTTACTCCCCTGTGGCCTCAAATGCAAATTTACATAAATTGGGTTTTTCCACACTATGGGGATTTTTATTTATTTTTAATGAGATCTAAGAAAAAGTTTTACCCATGTTTTTTCCTTTTCTTGTCTTTGGCTGGGTGCATGAAATTGTTTTCTCATAGAACTTTGATATTTCTGAATGACACTTTACCTCTTCTGTCCGGTGGATAAGATGTGTGAAATATGATCTGAGGTTCGTAATATTTGATTAAAGCCGGTTGGCTTGGTCTAAGTGATCAACAAAATCAGTCCAGTTTGGATACTAGAGACATCTTTTTGATCATAGGGTTGGATATTCTTGTTAGATACTTCTATCGGCTGTTTTCTGGGCCAGAGCCTCTCTCAACTTTTGAGAAGGAAAGAGCATGGCACGTAACAGAGGAGCTGAATCTTGTTTCTATGCAGGTTGGTTTTGGATTTTTAAGTGAGCTTTATGAAAAATTATTGATGCCCATAAAATAACCTGTTAAGTGATGTCTATCCAGGAAGCATGCAAAGTTCTCATTGGACACGACTTTAGTTCTTTCAGGGCATCGGGTTGCCAGGTTGTGCTTCACATCTTTAAAGTAATATCTGAGTAGCAGTTGTTGTTTAAGATAATAAAAGTTGGAGAGATGAAGCTGAAAAATATCAGAGGAAAGATTGAGAAAAACGGCCCTGAAATGTGAAATGATTCACTTATGATTCCATAGAGACAGCCTGTTTTCTTCTATGTTTCTTGTGGCAAATAGTTAATGTTGATAGAATATGCTGATATTTTCCTCACTTGTTGCGTGCATCTGGTTTGTCGTGTTAGTCGTTTTGGTAAAGATAAGATACTGGGGGTTTCAAGATCTGTCTCAAGTTGTAACTCTTGGTCCTCTAGCCTATTTAAGGGATTCAGCATCCTTGCATCTTTTTTCTTAAATTGGTGCATGGGTGCATGTTAAAGCAAATCGCTTGCTATCTAGACATGGTCTTGTGTAGTTTACTTATGATGCTCATATGATCCTACTCGTCTGATTGGTTCTTTACTTTGTTATTGCTTTAAATATTTGAACCACTTAATAAGTGCTATGGTCACTGCAAACTTATAGGCCAACTCACCTATCAGGACCCTTGATGAGCTCAATGTCACTGAAGTGGTCTCGTCTCCATATTTCCCTTCTATGGTGGAAAGAAGGCAAGGCAATCTTAACAGAGATGATTAGACGATATTTTCTAACACATTTCATGTTTTGGTTTCACTGAAACATCTATTTTGATTGGTGATAGAGTTGAAAGCACGAATGGTGTGACTGATCTTGGATTTGGCATGAGGAAAAAGCATCGATGTCTAGTGGTAACAGCACGTGCTCGGGCTTCCTCTACCACCAGGTGGGTTTCATATGATACTTTAGTTTACAATTAATTCTTGAACCAACTTTTAGATTCTCATAAATGAGAGATTGGCTTTATTATTTGTTCATCTCTAAATGGTGGAGCTAGCCAGTTGTCTCGCCTGAAAGAGCTGCTGATTTTCAGTATGCCTTTATCCTTCTGACGCGCTATATTTTTAATTATCAATCTGCCTTAGTATCCGTCAGATTATGATCCCTTCATTGTTTTGCGGGCAAAGTGAAAAGAATAATGAAAATTGCGGTAGTTCTTACTGTCATGAGATGGTGCATTCATCAATGGATGCTGTCTAGGCTCCAAAATGTGGAGACAACTACATTATTCTGAAATGTCAAGTTTTAAAGAGGAGTGGATGCATTTCACTACAATGACTCATTTTCTAAGCTTTAATTCTTTGCAAAGAATGATTCGTAGTTGAAGCTGTGGTTCCTTTGGTCAGGTTAGACTGCTAGTTGGTGTTCTTAAATCCGTTGGCACTGGAGACCTAACTAGTTCTGATGGTAAGTGTTACATCCCTCTTCGATTGATATAGATTTCCAAGTTTTTATTGATTAGTTCTTGTTGGATCTTATTTTGTTTCTTAAGGTGGTTGAGGATCCAAATTTCTTATGTTCATTAGACAAATGTTACTCGTGGTAGGATAATCTTGTACATGCAATATTGCAATTGTTGGATATTTGTGGAGATTATCTGAATCTTTCTGGCATGTAATGTAGAAATAAGGTTTTGTATAACTTCATTGAGATCATGCTGTCCATACTTTGCAGCCTTCATTCTTATGCATCTTCCTAGCTTTTTCTTGGCTTCTTTAATCTTCCATGCATTAGTTTCCCTTGTAAGTCACTTTCATCTTTTCTTGGCAGAGATCATTTTCACCTTATTTTTGGAAACTGACTTGTTTTTGAAAAATCTCTTCAGTTGAAAAAATTTTGAATGCAAAGGACGTGACGGCAGCAAGTCCAATGGCTCCTGCATGTGGTCTCTACCTTGGACATGTGAAGTATGACCTGCCCTGATTCCACCTGGGCCTGCCTGGTCAGTGAGGATTTGGTTTCTATGGTGTTGGAAACTTCACTTCAAATTAACTTTTAATGAATGGTAGAAAGTGGTCGTCTATTCTCTGCAGCATGCGGAATAGATGGACATTTGAAGGGCCATGAAGAGTCGATACTTACAGAAACCTGCCGGGCTGAAATGCGGTGTTCACAACACGTGCATGTGCGTGATGCTTTTGCTGCATAGCCGCCCCCATTTCAAAAGAGAACCTTACTTTTCTTGGCGGCGGTCATTTTCTCACTTGCACATTCGAACATGTTATTGCAGACCTCAAGCATTATTTTGTTGGTCCCATTCCTACAGGATGATGATTTTCCTCTTTTTGGCGCTCCAAAGCTTTTGCAATGGTTAATTAGATACATATCCTCGCTTTCAATAGTCTGCCATTTGCTTTGTAGATGTTGTACTGACTCATAATCAATCACAAGATGGGAACGGCCAATTATGTATGCGTTCATTAAGAGCTTGAAAGGGTTGTACATGCTTTGGCCGAGAAAAGAAGGGCTTGCACATGCAAGTTGTGGTCAGTTTCAAACAATGGACGACAAATGCATTTATATAATTAGAGCAGCAAATAGTTATCTAGAATATCTAAGTATCTCCCCGATGCACTTTGATATGACCAAATATGCCGTGAGTTTAACAAGCATCTGGGTTTGAAATTTGGAGCTACAGATTCCATTTCATCACATCGACAATTTGTAAGTCAGAGCTTCAAAGACACCCCGTGAGATCTGATACAATCTTTTTTTAGTTCGAATACTAATTTGACCTATGCATCACACCTGCACCTTTGATAGTGATACATCAGCACAAAAGAAACTTTACTAATTCACAAAACCAAGTCGAAGCCATGGCTTCAACGTTAAGACTGTCAAAAGCAGGGGAAGGTAGTGAATCTCGCATTCCCAAATTAAAGCTCCTTGCTTAATGAACTCCTGATCCAGAGCTAGATGTCATTCTCTGAAGGTCTAGACGCATCTTAATTAACCCATTCGGTTAACTGGAAGCTTACCCAAGGAACGGTGATCCGAGTAAGAATATTGGATTTACTTATAATCTCCAACTAAGGATCAGGAAATTATAATCCAATATATTTTTCGTCTTCTCTTTGTTGCTTCCAGTAGCTACATTCAAAATAATGCTGATTGTTCTCTAGAATCCTAATCCTAATAAATTAAGTACTAGAATTCGCTGAGTTGCAGGAGCAGGCAAACGATATTGCAGTTTGTCGTTATTTCAAATCACCAATTTGTAAAATCCAAAGAAGATGGCTGCCCCTAGGTTTTATCTCAAACTTTGGACGAGATTGTGCCACTTTTGTCGCCCATTACAAGTTGTTAATTCCACGGGAAATATCACCTAATTGATGATGGAGCTCAGACAAACCAATGTTATTGTCTTCACATCAGGCGCTCTTGATTCGAATTAATTATAGTCTTCAATATTGCTTTCCTTTTGGGATGCCTTGGGAGTTCAAGGCAGAGCACATAATAGGAAGAAAATGAATTTTTGTTTTGTTTTTTTTGGACTTCCCAATGTTGCTTACATGACGGCAGTTTCACCTCTTGATAATGTCCACAGCATGCTCGCTTTGCGTCTTCTGCTCATCAAATTCCTCTCCTGCTTCTTGTTTTTGATAATATCCCACTATGTTCACACCCTGCAGCCTTTTCGTCCTAACATGTTTTTGCGGTTTGATCGGCGCCCGAGCTGATGTCTATTCAACCGCAGGCCTTAGCACCGCATGGATTGCCACCACTTCTGCTGCCCATTACATACAGTTCCCTATGGCCAAATTTAGCATGATCCAGATTCTTGTGCAGCGCCACAATACCTTCAGATTAATTTGTGGCTTCTATAGCCAAGGTGATTTGGAAGTTTACTATTTCGGCGTCTTCATTATTCAAGCTATCATCACCCACATAGATCCAGTGGTTCTGTGGACAGCTAATCAAAACCGTCCAGTTGGAACCTAGGCGACCCTGAAGCTCACGCAAGAAGGAGATTTGGTATTGAGAGATGCCGATATGTCCGTCGTATGGTCAACTAAAACTTCTGGTAAGTCTGTTGCTGGCTTAAACTTAACAGGCACCGGAAACCTTGTGTTGTTCGATGAGAACAACGCAGTGGTGTGGCAGTCCTATCACTTCACAGATGAACTTCCTCCTCCTAAAGCCAGGCCGAGGATGGTTTTATGTGATGGGCTTAAGGCCCGTCCGCCCATGTTGGGCCTAAAGGCCCGGCCCACAAGAGTAGGGCCCATAGATGAAGGGGTACGATTCCTTTTTGGAGGAACGTATATAAGGGAGGAAAGAGAGGGAGGACGCACCCTTTGGCATTTTAACGTACGTTTTCTCTCCCTCTCTCCCTCCAAAAGAAAACAAAACGCTTAAGGCGACGATGTCTTCCCTTCAAGGCCAATCGACGTCATCGGATCGAACGGGATCAGAATTTCTTCCTCGATCTTCAGCATTGGTGTTTAATCTGTGGCTAACAAGGTACGCTCGATTCCGTAGTGTGCTTTACGATCGGTGATACATGTATTTCTCGGGCTTATCTTCCGCATTCGTTTTAGGGGTTCGATTTAGTGTCGAATCCGGTTTTTGGGAATTCGACATTCCTAACATTGGTATCAGAGCCCTAGTTCATGTTTTCCCGACCATTTTCCTGTTTTTTGATTGATTTTTCGCGAACATATTCGGCCGACACGGATCGGGGCGAGAAATCCCGACACCCGATCACTGTTCGTCTATTTTTTCGAGTTTCTATAAGTCGAAATCAAATTCTGATGACATGGGGTGAAAGGGCTCGTCGAGACGAGTCCGCGATATGTCGTGCGCCGCCGGCGACGCCGCACGTGCCCACACGCGCGGCGTGAAGCCGCTGCACGTGGGCGCCACGTGCCGGTCGGCGAACCAGCACGTGCGCGACGCAGCCGGCGAACCGGCACGCGCAGTCGGCGGGAAGCGACGCGTGCTGACGTCAGCATGACATCACCCAACGGTCGGTAACCGCTGGGATGACGTCATCGATGACGTCAACGCCGACGACGGTCGGCCGGGCGGTCACCGGCCGATGACCCGACCCAAATACCCGACCGCGGATGCATGGCACGCGCGCGCACATGCCGGCTAACGTCTGCGTGACGTCAACTCGCGCATGCGCGCGGCACGTGCGGTCGGTTCGTCCGACCCAGCCCGACCGGCCCGACCAGTCCAACCGGCTAGATCGGTCCGACAACCCGCCGCCCATTGATCGTTGACCGACCATTGACCGTTGACCGACGACCGTTGACCGTTGACCCGAAGAAAAAAAAAAGGGATTTGTTTCTTTTTCATTTATGCCTATATGGGTTATATGTAATCCATTATTTATTCTGCATTTGTTGCATGAATTTTGGAAAATTATGTATTTTCCCTTATGTAAATTATGGATTATGAGTAATCCATTTTTAGTTCTGCATTTGTTGCAGGAACTATGATGCGTTATGCACGGATACCTGCATTACCGAGAACGGATGAAGGAAGTGCAAGACTTAAAAGGCTGATGACAGAGTTAGCTAATTATCGATGGCATAACGATGATTTAGTATCACATGTGGTCAAGGTCAATCAGATGATACATGAAATCATCTGGAATGGTTATCTTATGCTGGATTTTGAGAATATGCCGACTTTGATGAACACTCTTCCACTTGAATGGCAAGCAGTGTTAGATCGGCTATGGGAGGTCAACGTGGTCCCGGGTTATAGGAGGCTGGTGGAAGCTTTTGTAAGAGAGTACTATAGGATTAAGTTAACCAAAACTTCAACCCTTAGATTGAACGCCACATGGCGCAGAGTGAATGCGTCTTGGTGGCGACATGAAAGCTCTCCAAAAGTTTTTCCATGGTTGGCAAATGTGCTTTCAGTTTTCTCAGATGTTTTGACTGATAGATTAGAATGGATATTCCCTATTTATTTCTTAGATTAATTATGAGATGTTTTATGGGTGTAAATATCTCTTTCCATGTTGATATTTTTCTCTGTATATATTGCTTAGTGTAATGTATAGTTGTATTATGTGAAAGCATTATTGTTTTATTAGATGTCAATTATCTGTTGCTTTCTGTTATTGCTGGTTGCTGTGGGTAGTTAGCTGTGGGTAGTTATAGAAATTTTTGTAACTTCATAAAATTTATTTTGCATATGACAATTATATTAATAATAATTTTGAGTTAGGATTTTTTGGAAGATGATTGGAAATATAGTGACATTTTGATTCTGAAACCTTACTTAAAATTATTCATTGATATGATGGGTCTGTGCAAAAGTAGATGCATAAATGATAGGCATTAATTATTCGTGCATGTATGTCTGATGTGTTCAGATCGATGGTTTCAGCAATTAAGAACGTAATTGCTGATATGAATTGTGAAATATTGAATATGAAGATTCAATATGTGCTGGAAAAGCAAGAAACACTACAAGAACTTGACCATATAATGGAAGATCTTGAGGGTGTCGTGCACCACCTTGAGCTAGCAGAGGACCGCCTAACAGCATTTGAGCTGAAAATAGATATTTGCAATGCTGGTTCTAGCTCAGAAAGGGCTTTGTACTCTAAGCGCAAGCGTATTGATTCGTTCAATATGTGGGAATGCAAAGGATCAAGTCCTTATTGCAAGAAATCAAGAGTTAACCAACACAAGAGAGGAAAACGTTCTCAAGTGAAGAAAATGTCAATGGTGAGGTGTTACAATTGTGACAAGAGAGGTCACTATGTTCGCAATTGTCGTGAGCCAAAGAAGGTGTACACCTCTTGTACATTTGAGAACTTTGCTTATGTGTCAAGTTCTGCTTTATTTACTGAATCCAATCCTTTGTGGACTGTAGATTCAGGAGTGACAGACCATATGGCAAGGGATAGAGAATCCTTCGTAGAATTTTGACGAGTACCAACTGGAATTAAGTGCATCTATGTGGGAAATAACTCCAAAGCTGAAGTTAAAGGGATTGACACCTGCCAATTGAACATGCGTGGTGGACGCACCTTGTTCCTACATGATGTTTCATATGCTCCGGAGATTCGTCGAAATTTAGTGTCTGTTTTGGTGTTGGTCAAGCTTGGTTTTTATATGAACTTCCATAATAGAAGTGTAGATTTGTATTTGGATACAAACTACTATGGTTGTGGTCATTTTCTGGATGATTTTATTGTACTAAATGTTGACTGTGATGATGTCAATATGTTATTCCCTTGTTTCACGTCTTATACTTCATATGATAATGATGTGAATGTGTGGCATACTAGACTTGGTCATATTGGCCAATAATGTATGAATAGACTAGCCAAAGAGGGCTTGTTGGGCAACATTGAAAAAGTCGATTTGCCCATATGTGAGCATTGCCTAGAAGGGAAAACGACAAGGAAACCATTTGGAAAAGGTAAAAGAGCTGAATTTCCTCTGCATTTAATCCATTCTAGTGTCTGTGGTTCAATGAATGTGAGAGGAAGGTAAGGGGCTGTTTATTTCATCACTTTTATAGATGATTATACTCGATTCAGATATGTCTATTTGATTTCTCATAAATCTGAAGCAATAAATTGTTTCAAAATGTTTATGACCTTGGTAGAAAATCAATTAGACGAGAAAATAAAAGTATTAAGATCCGATCAAGGTCGAGAATATTTATCTGATGAGTTTAGAAAATAATGTGATAAAAAATGAATAGAAAGACAGTTGTCTATTCCATATACTTCTCAACAAAATGGTGTTGCGGAGAGAAGAAACAGAACCATACTGGAAATGGTTAGGTCTAAGATGGCGTATGCTAACTTACCTATCACTTTTCAGAGTGATGCGTTGTTAACTGCTGCCTCTATACTTAACCAGATGCCTTCCAAATCAGTTACTTCAACTCCATATGAGTTATGGACAGGTAGAAAACCGGACTTAAGTTTTCTTAAGCCATGGGATTATGCTACCTATACTCATGAATCCTCTCACAAGTTTGGGAAATATGGTCCCAAAAGGAAAGAAGAGTATTTTAATGAGATACTCCGAATACTCGAAAGGGTATGTGTTCATAGGTGAGCAGGAAAGTTGGAGTATAACTGAATTTGAATCACGGGATGTTACATTCTTAGTGGATGAATTTCCTAAGAAGGGCGAAATAGGGGAAGATTACTCCCTATTTGTAATCTTGGATCAAGATAATGATATTAGTGGAGTTCGTCCCAAGTGGGAGTAATATGAGAAGTGATGAATTGAATTCAACTCATTCTTAATTGCAACCACATGATGAAACGACGTCAGCATTATCTAATCCTAGTGGGAGCACAATGGGGAATGATGTGCTAAGTGTACAATCTCTCATATGGCGAACAAGTCGCTAAAGTATTCCCTCTCGAAGTTTTGACATTGAAGGGGAAACTTTTATGATTGCTCCACAAGATGAGGATGAGCCAAGAAATATTAATGAGGCTCTGAATTGCCCTAATAAGGAAAAATGGATTCATGCAATGAAAGAGGAAATTGAGTCAATGAAGTCAAACCATGTTTGAGAATTGGTTGATCTTCCAAAATGACGCAAAGCTATTAGGAACAAATGGGTTTTCAAAATAAAGCGAAAGGCTGATGGCTCGATAGAAAGGCATAAGGCTCGCCTTGTGGCGAAGGGGTTTAATCAACAGGAAGGAATTGATTATAAAGGATTATTTTCTCCTATAGTGAGATTTACCTCGATTCGCATTATTCTGGCAATAGTAGCAAGTATGGATCTTGAGTTACATCAAATGGATGTAAAGACTGCTTTCCTCAATAGAGAATTAGAGGAAAAAATATATATGGAACAACCTGCTGGTTTCATTAAAGAAGGCCAAGAAGGAAAGGTATGTCGACTTTTGAAATCGATATATGACCTTAAGCAGTCATCGAGACAATGGTATATACGTTTTCATAATGCCATAATGGCATATGATTTTACAATGATAGATGTGGATCATTGTGTATATATCAAAATATCCAAAGATCAATTTGTGATCATATCATTATATGTTAATGATATACTAATTGCCGGAAGCAATATGGAGTTTGTTAATACTGTCAAGAGTTGGTTGTCTTCCAACTTTGAGATGAAGGATATGGGTGAGACTGCATACATTCTTGGAGTTAAGATTTCAAGAGATCGTTCGAAGAGATTGTTGTCTCTTTCGCAAGAAACATATATAAATGAGGTTCTTGAACGATTTCGTATGCAAGATTGTAAACCCATAAACACTCCTATTGCAAAAGGTGAAGGATTGAGTCATAGACTGTGTCTAAGGACTCCACAAGAGAAGGAACAAATGTAACATGTTCCTTATGCTAGTGCTGTTGGGAGCTTGATGTATGCTATGATGTGTACAAGACCTGGCATATGTTTTGCAGTTGGAATGGTGAGAAGATACCAATCCAATCCAAGTCAAGCACATTGGAAAGACATTAAAAGAATACTGAGGCATCTAAAGGGGACTGCTGATTATATGCTGAGTTATTATGGAAAGGATCTGCGACTCTAAGGTTATTCTGATGCTGATTGGGGAGGAGATTTAAATGAAAGGAAATCTACCTCTTGGTTTGTTTTCTTACCGAATAATGGCACCATATGTTGGAGCAGTAAGAAACAAAAATGTATAGCCTTGTCCACGATGGAAATTGAGTTCGTGGCATTATCAGCAACAGTGTAAGAAGATGTTTGGCTTAAGAGATAATTGGATCATTTAGGTGTTATTGGAAGTGCTGCAGATTTGCTATTGGTTAACTGTAATAGCCAAGCAGCGAAAGCGTACACCAAAGATCCAAAATATCATGGCAAGACCAAACCTGTAGATACCAAGTATAACTTTTGTCAAGGATATGGTTGCACGAAAAGATGTGAACTTAGAGTACATACTACGCATAGAATGGTAGCAGATCCTATGATAAAACCAATACCTAGAGATGTGTTTTGTGGCCATATGAAATCTCTAGGATTGCATAGAGTCTGATGTACTGGATTGTAGTTTCCCTGAAGTGTTCACATTTGATGAATTTGTGTTTTCATCATTAATGCCTATGAATCTTTGTTTGATATTTATGCATCTTAATGCTCAGTGCATTATCTTAAGTTGAGAAAGTATGTTGGACAGATATGAGATTAGCCCACTCACACGGGTAATCGCATCTATTTACTGTGTGATAAATAGAGATAAGACTATTTTTTAAGCTTATTATCTAGGTGATAATCGAGAGCTCAAGCTTAAAATACGTATGTCGCCTTAACTGGGTGTTAAGATGAGGACATAATACTTACTATGTCCGAAAGTAAAATACCCCATATATTTTACTTTATCTGTCTATGATGCCAGATGTGAGTTCTGATAAATTTTGTGAATGAGTAGATACGTGAACTCAAGTTAGACATTAGGTATGTCTAAACTATCATCTGTACGGTATTGCAAGGTGTAGACATACGCTCCATGGGAAAGGAGTTAATACCGTAATACGTATTTCATATTATGTATGCATGAGACGACCAATAAGAGTGGAAAAAGTTTGATCTCAACTTTTATGTCGTGTGAGATTATTGAGGAAAAGAGTTCCTCAATTTTTAGTCCCCTCATGACTCTTACTTATTCTCAAGATTTCTATTTAGTGTTTGCTATCTTAGGATGTTGCCAATGATCATGAGTTTGATTCGATCTAATGGGACATTTCTAGAAAAGCAAGCTGAACTGAAATTGAGAGTTTGAAGGAAAGAGGAAGATCGATTTTGGAGAATCACATTGTAGTTTTGTATTCACCCGGTTAACCAATTATGACTGTCTTTGGGATAATCATAATTGTGAATACAATATATATATATCATTGTTTGAAAGAGATCAAGAGAGATATAAATGTGATCGATCGATCTAGGGTACTGTATATTAAATCTACTCAGGATGTGATGCCCATTATGAGCTGCTATATATTCCTAACAGATGTATAGCAACGAGCTCTCAAAGTATGCTGGTCGCACGGATTATTCACTAGTATGAATGTTGAAGAGAGGTAAAGAGAATCATGTTCCCACCATGTGCGAGTGGGAGATGATGGTTTTATGTGATGGGCTTAAGGCCCGTCCGCCCATGTTGGGCCTAAAGGCCCGACCCACAAGATTAGGGCCCATGGATGAAGGGGTACGATTCCTTTTTGGAGGAACGTATATAAGGGAGGAAAGAGAGGGAGGACGCACCCTTTGGCATTTTAACGTACGTTTTCTCTCCCTCTCTCCCTCCAAAAGAAAACAAAATGCTTAAGGCGACGACGTCTTCCCTTCAAGGCCAATTGACGTCATCGGATCGAACGAAATCAGAATTTCTTCCTCGATCTTCAGCATTGGTGTTTAATCTGTGGCTAACAAGGTACGCTCGATTTCATGGTGTGCTTTACGATTGGTGATACATGTATTTCCCGGGCTTATCTTCCGCATTCGTTTTAGGGGTTCGATTTAGTGTCGAATCTGGTTTTTGGGAATCCGACATTCCTAACAAATATGATCGATAAGCATAGTGAGGATATGCAATTGAATGGATCTCATGTGATTACCATGATGAGGCTCGCTGCATGGTGCGGCAAGTTGATTTTAGAAAGCGGCCTTCAATGTTAATTGTTATCGAAGTCCTAGAAGGAATGATGGAAGTCCCAGATGATCTAGATTATAACTTCTCGTATGCGACCTCGATGAATGTAAGTGTAAGAATTGGACAAGAGGTTGTTGAATTCGGTCCTACCAATTCTATGGTACCCTCTATTTTATCTGGCCCACAATGATCCATTCTGACTATGTTACATATTTCTTTTATTACTAGAAAATTGGTGTTGAAGGTGAGTCTTTACATAATATGATTTTGTTTGTTTGCCTAAGTGCTCCTTGATGTTGATGGACTGCATCACATGATGACAATTTCCTGCTGTAAAATCTTTTATATCCCTAATTTTTATTCTAAAGATTGAAAATGCGTATGTAAATGTCGTTGAACTTTGTACCAATCGAATTGCATGTTTATTCGATGACAATTGGATATATAATAAGATGACAGTCAAATGTATGTAACTCAAATATCATACTACCAACTTTTAAGCATATATGGTTTTTATTATTTTGATGCGTAAACACTATGATATAGATCTTTAAAACTTTAGAAAGGAATAGATTTTGGAGGTTTACCATTCCAATGGACAAAAGGTACATGAACGGTATAATCCTACACATACAACTTGATCTTCGGGAGCTCATAGTGACTTTCACAAGGGCTTCGTCCTTTTCTTTGTGACTTTAGAATAAAAAATTGCATGCAAATATCCTTTTGCCTTATTTGCAACAGATAAAAGGCACTCAATTGGTTAGTAACATCTAGAGTAGGCAAAATGGTTTCACAACCCGTATTTTATCTCATATTTTATGGTATAGGTCATAAATGGGTCGTATTAATTTTTAAAAATAAATTTAAGTGGGTCATAAATAGATTACCTAATTTTAATGTGTCTTAAATGGGTTCAAATGAGTCATAAATTGGTTACAACAAGCTTTAAGTGAATCATAAACAGGTTGTTTTTAATTTTTTCAAATTTATAATTTTCAGATTTTCTGAAATTTTACTACTTTTATTTTCTTTTCCTTTTTATTTTTATGAATCAGACGAGGATCGGCCAGTGACCTTTACCGGACTCGGAAGAAAAACAAGAAAGAAAAAGAAAAAGAAAATATAAAATATAAAAATTATCAACTAGATTGTATTACATGAATATATTTAAGCAATTAAATTTTCAGAAGAAAAAGTTTTCATGAATTTAATTAAATATGTAAGTAATTTAGTAATATGAGTTATGTATAGATCGAGAAATTCATTGTAATAAATGGATTAATTTGGATTTGACCATAAAATGACCAGACTCAACCTGACCCACCCACCCGATAAAGGAAGAAACCGTGCCTCATAAAGGCTGATTGATCTAGAAATGTTAATTGATTAAAAAGAGTTCGTCATCTTCTGTGTCAAATTTTTTCTGGTCTACCGGTAAGAAAAGAACATACCACCAGATTTCACTTTGCAGTCAACCGAGTCCTCTGGTCCTAAATGAAAGGAATGCAAGTCACAAGCCCCCCAGAGATCATATAATAACATGCTTTACATCCAAAATTTGGAAGTCAAATGACAATTTCTCAGCTAATCTAATTCTAAGTTGGTTAAACATAAGATCAATACCGAGCGACTACTTCATAAGCGACTCAATAGCCGCATGAAGAGAACTGCGTGCATCGCGAGGACGGGGCACAAGTGAATGAGGCCCAGTCCAGACAGAATCGAGTTTTTTAGGGAAGAGAGTTCCACATAAACTCAAAAGCATCGGATTCTCGCAGAAGTTCTCGTACACCAGAGCTTTCTGACTCCTCTCCATCTCCTGCAACCATCAGACCACATCCTTCAATAATTCATTTTTGTCATCAACCCTATAGTGAACGGCTTATTTCTCCTGCACTAAATGGGTAAATTTTTCAAACGTGGAGTATGCACAGCCACCAGAGAAATACCAACAATATTTGGAGGCCTTGTACAGTAACTCTGAAGTGGTCTCATCAGGCCTAAATGCGAAGCTTAGGCACTTAATTAGCCCATATCACATGTCAGTCCAGCAAGCAGTGGAACTGTTCTATGACGAGGAAATTTTGCAGTTAATATTAAAATGAAGTACCGTGTACTACCTTCTGCTTTAGTAGCTGAACGGGTGCAGTTTCTTCATGTCCATCCCCTATGTTATCTTTCAGCATGCTGTCTACAGGTCCCCGCTCAACTCCACTTTTGTCTGTGAAGTGGTAGGATCTTCCCCCAAGGATTTGCTAGACTGCAGCTGCTCTGGAGTTTGAGTTTCAATGTCTTTTTGTATCTCCATGTCGTTCTCTCCCTCCTCCTCATCATTGTCATTATCTTTTTCCGGCTGAGGACTGTTTTGCTGCTGTGGAAGCTCCAATTTCACTTCCTCTCCTTTTTCTTCCTGTTCAATATCCGCATCATGGTCCAGAGAATCATCTGCATCTGATGATGAATCCTCAGCTACTGGACTTTCCACAAGAGATGTGTCCTTGAAAGATACAATAATCAGAGTAAGAATCAAAACAAAGCTCCAGCAGTCTTCCTAGGAAAGGACTCAGTTTAATTGCCACAATTTGGTATCAACTTTTCTTTAGCAGAATAACAAATACAACTACAAGCACCACGCTATTCGTACTATATTCATAAAAAATTCCAACAAAGCAGCAATTGTTGGCAACATTCTGTAGCATATGTCAAAAGATGGCGATTGTGCTACGATAGTATATTGTGAGGTTCTGGCGCATTAAGAAAATGCAAACATTAACCTGTACATGTCCGGTAATTTGCAAGAGCAAAATTATGGAGAAAAAAGAAACAGAGGGCATTGGGTAATAGCTTGCCCATTAGGTGCAAACAAATTAGAAGCTCGAGATGGAATCTAAAACCATAATAAGAACCTCAAATCATTATGCAGCATGCTTTCCCAGGAAACAAAGCATTGGGAGTTACCTCTTGCTTCAACTCATCACCAACTCCAGTCTGACCTCTAGCCATTCTTTCCTTCTCCTCCCGTTCTTTCCTCCGCCGCTTTAACACACAGATAGCACATACACAGTCGTTTTTATGGCGTCTCATTCTGCATTCAGATGAAGCTCAAGACATCATAACTTCTAGTAAAGAAAACTAAAGAACTTCTCTACATACCTAGGAATATGTCATACACTGAGTGCTAAGAGGGAAAAGAATGGCCCATATACTCATAACACCATATCAGTAATATTGAGCCAAAAGAAAATTCAACATAATCATTCACTGAAATGAATCACCAAAACAAGCAACTGCAACTAATTTACTTCAAAGTACAAGCAATTGCTGACCTAGGGGGATTGGTGACGGCCTATGCTGGTCCCAAAATATAGTGGCTCAATAGCCGCATAATCATATCAATCAACTTCTGATCAACTATATTTCCAAGGAAACCATTGGTCATTTTTCATGGAAAAGATGAACCCTGGGCAAATGTTTACGTCTCAATGAAAAGGAAATTAAATATTTCCTTCCCATTGTAAAGTAATTCTGTAATATGCCACCACGTTGGTAACTGAACCCAATCCACCTTCAATTAACCATGCAAATTACTAGGTTATGTTCATAAAAATCTCCTCCTGAGCTTTGGTACTACCAAATGACGTAAAATATCCCACAAGGGTTCTCTACACTCATCATCATATCTCTGGAAGCTTCCATGAAATCCCGGTACTTTAATAAAACAAGTTGACTTTTTGAATCATTTATCATGCCTACAACGATGTATAAAGTAGCTGAAAATAAAAACTCTAGTCAGATGGAGCAAGAATCTTAGTTGCTTGATGTTCGTTTCTATCACTGCCAGTTTTCCCATGAAAGAACGAGTGTAAAACTTCATTCTAGGAAATTGATAACAGCATCTTCACCAAATCTCAAGCAATTGTAAATTGATGGTCAAATTCTAAAGCCAGTGCTTATGGATTCTATCTTCAATTTTTAAACCAGAGTCAGACAAGAATATTTACTATAACCCTGCTACAAGAGAAAACCTTTACATGTTCTCACCCTCTTGAAACTACTTTTTCCTCATATCAAAAACTTCCTTTACTAGCTGGTGACATCAAATACATTCTCCTTCCCAGAATAAGCTACCATCTCATGGGAAAATCATCAGCGCAGCTAATAAGATGATCATTATATTGAAACACAAAGAACAGGCTTGCAGGGTAACTATCGGTTTGATTTTTGGGGCTTGAAAAAGTTAGAAATTCCAAGATCCACCATTGTATGACCTAGAGTGCCACAGCAAAAATATCGCATGTCTTCTATCTAAGGAAATGCACTGAGTACCAATAGAATCAAAAGGAAAGATAGATTGGCATACAATAGCTGCTAGCAAGTGGGAAGAAAATTTTTGCAATTCAAACTAAGAAGGCCAGCCGACTATATTCTGATTTTTTGTCCTTATTGGCTATGGGACACTGAATCATGTAAAAGTGGAGTTCCCTTCCACAACGATAGTGTATTGTGTCATGTATCAATACAACTTTAGGATTTTGGTCTCGCTCGTTTCACCAAAATTTGTAGTATGTGAAGAAGAAGAAATAACAAACATACCCATTACGTTTTTTCGATTTGTTTTTACCAACTTTTGTTTGTCCCTTTCCTTGGCTAGACATATCACCTTGCTGGATTTCACCATCTGAAATTAAAACAAATGACAAAAGTTCACTGTAAAAATGAACTTCCATGTCATCTAGCACATGATATCGGCAAACAATGAAGGGAAGCAATGGTGAAGGCTATATTGAGCTAAAAACAACAATAACAAGAACAATGTACATACTAACATTCAAATGGGCACCAAAAATACTTAGGCATCGACCATGAAAGACAAGCAGGGCATAAATAAAAGAAACGGGCATGTGCAACCTAGTTTGTTTATAAAAGCGTGTTTTGGTTGTGAATTTGTTTTATCCTACTTTCCTATCCCATGTTGTTTGCTATCAAGGGTTTTGTTTATACGCTTCCGTATGTGCAATAAAATGAATGGGTCGACGACGCATCGTGGGACGTCGCAATTTTATCGACCACCGAGGGATGTGCATGCGCTCAAGGTTCGGGACGTGATATCCCCACCCGGAGTGGTGTCAAAGCTGACTCCCGACTGCATGTGGGGCCTCAACGAGGGCGCTGTGCTCCCAAGAGGGGGAGAGTGTGTGGCCTAGGCGGCGGTGTGCAGGGAGGAGGGATGACGGTACGTCTGCACCTCAGTCCTCGCACGTGCACAAGGGGGCATGTCTCCTGTCCCACATCGCTTAGGGGGGAGTCCTAGGCTAGTTTATAAGGCTTGTGTTCTCTAACTTGTGTAACGCGTTTTAAAGCCGTGAAAATCGAAGGCCCAAAGCGGACAATATTACACGTACAAAACCCAAGTCCTTACAAAATTAGATAAGTGAGATTATCCCAACACACCAATTAAAAAATGTCCACAGTTCAAAGAGAGCCACAAGTTTATGAACAAGATCTAATTTTTTTCTGGTGGGCCATATAAAATTCTCCAGCCTCACTCAATGGTTAACTCCCAATTATTTTGAAAGTCCGTTTTTTTGGTAAAATTATTTTAAGAGTCCATTTATGTTTTTGAAATTGATAATTATTGCTTCGAGGACACTATTGTTGTTGAGTAACCGAACTTCCGTTTTTCCTTCCAATCATCCACCAATCCATTCATAACCCCATTTTAATTATTTTGCTTAATGTCCCACAAGACTGCTGAGAAATTGCAAGGAACTGCCATGAAAAAGAGACTATATGTAGAAATTATACTGTCAATGGAACAAGACAACTCAAGTCACAAACAGCTTCCGACATACTTTGCCTAGTTTCAACTTTTGTGGCCACAGGTAACACTTTGTGTTCAACCAATTTGAGGACCTGCATCAACTATTGTAGTAAACAAAGATGACGACCATAATGAATTTTTTAATAGGAAAATGAGAAAAGATTCAATGATTTGGATACTTCAAATCACTCATGAATTAATTACACTTGTGTCCTTGTCCAACTAGAAGGAGTTCCTATCGAAAAGTACTTTGAACTATGAAATTTATCCAAGGTACTAATTTCTTCTTCGTATCAAAAACACACCTAGCCAATTTAGCTGTTAAGAAGACAATGAAAATGTTGATGTGCTGGATAGAGTCTGTCGGAGCTGCGCCAATGAGATTGCATGGAAGGGCTCAACCATTGGTATTTTTTTGAGCCAAAATAGCTCCGGAAACTCATTTCATCGTCGGGCTTGACTTTGGGTCTGCACTTAAGCAAGCAAGAGCCAGAGAAATGGCTTGAACAATGTTTTTCACAACAAAACTCTTTCTCGGAATGGGCAAGCACGGTCTAACATGTCGAGTAACATGATATCTTCTCCTTCGGAGGTCAATAGCACCGAGATGATCTCTGCTGGATGCTTGCTCATTATTGTTTCCAGTGCCACAACTCTGAAGCTATGTACATTGGATTTCTCTTTAACCACCAAACTATAAGCGAGCTCTGTGAAAAGGAAAGAGAATCACAAAGTTGTGCAGTCATATCTCGGAGTTAGAACATGGACAGCAGAGATGATTTTGAAACTAGCTATCAATCAACTTCTTCTGTTACAAATGAGGGACACCTGGATGTTAATCAAAGCCTTCAAGGTGTATCGTCATTGAAATCTTGTTCTTAATGATCCATAGCATAGGAACTTGTTTACTACTTTTACAGTGACTGCGTGTAATAAACATATCTTTTATTGAATCAAAGGTAGGAAATAAGAAAACTTTCCCATATAATTTTGACCAAAGCAACCTGTTTAGAAATTGTTTGGGATGTTAGATGAATAAGCCTAGGTCTAGGCAGCAGGAATGTCCAAATTTTTCTGTATTGAAATTAAGCATGAAAGAAAGCTATAAAAGTTGTTGCATATCAGTCTAATATGGCCAACTAAACAAGTTCGCAATGCATGAGGGGGCTGCAACGATGTTGATTACCCTTACAACACTTCTTTTTCAGTAAAATCAATTGAAGATTGCTCGACTGGTGCTATGTATCCATGTGTCCCAACAATATTTGCGGTGAAATTAGATGAAGAGTCTGGATCCGGGAGTCTCGTAGTGCCAAAATTGGACACAAAAGCCTGCATTTCATCGTTGACTAATATGCTGTTGCTCGATAAAAGTAGAGAGAAGTTCATGTTGCTGAAGTTACCGCCTATTTGGTACCCATATGGCAAGCGAATCCCGTTGACGCTCCCAAAGGCGTCGCACAATACCCTGGCCACGCGCAATGAGGTAAGGTAGTATTGTCGGTGATGGGGAAGGCCACCACCCGCTGTAGAGAAGTGCACTTGCCTCTGACTATTTAGAAGGTGCTGGTGCTGCAAGAATTGAATTGTAGTAGGAGAAAGCTATAATGATCAGTACAGCTAAGGACATGTTGCGGATTATGCTCATCATGTTGCAGCTCTAGTCACTTGTTATTGCCGTATTCTTTGGATTACGGCATTTAAAGAGTAAAGCGAGAAACCTGTAGCGACGCCTTGAAGGAAACGCGATTTCCACAATTCAAGTGCTATCTTTTTATTGACTTGACACTTAATCTAACTCTTTTATCCTTGCCTCCCTTCCTTTATCTTTTGAGATGATGGAGTTGCCATCAACTAGTAGGGCTGTAAAAGAGGAACTAATTACTAAAAATTGAATTAGGTTGTGAAGCAATCCAAGTTTCAGCACCCCCGCAAACCAAAAACTATGTATCAGATATCTTCACTACTTTTTATGTCCTTGCATAGTCACATTGCTTCATCAAGGGCTATTCTATTATTTCAAACCAAGAAAAAAAGGAAGAAAAAGGATCTTCTTCCGTGCTCTTAAATTCCTAAAAGAGTTGGTAAGTGTCAAAATACTAATGATAAATGGATCTTCATCGGGTATGATTTTATGCAACATAAAATGAGCAATAATAATATTATAACCTTTTAAGTAATCATTTAAGTTTCATAATGTTTAGTTCACGTAAGTTACATAGGTGATTCTTTTACTAGAAATTCATATGTAGCATTGATTCCTGGCAAATCAATTGGATGATTTAATATTAAATTATTGCCATAAAGAATTTTCAAGTTAAAAAACCGTTATTGTAATTTTAGATATTCGGTTTTTAAAAGTTACACCTCTAATTTTCAAGCAAACAAAATATTCTGCTCTTGTAAATCTCTGAATGTTGTAGTTTTGTGATTCGATTAGAATTTAAACAAGCATACTGGCCAAAAGAAAAGGATTTAAACCATGTAAGGATGGATTTTGTAAACATCCATCAAGAAGTCAAGATGTTTTGGGGTTTTACGTGTGTTGACTTTTGATTAGTACGTGGTCAATGGTTCATGGGAAGTCAAGGTCTTTATGATACTTTTACCGGGTGATGTTTGGCCTTAAAAACTTCTAACCCATCGTAAGGGAAAGGTCATGGACCAATTTTTCAGCTTTTTCTTCTTTTGACAAACAAGCCTTCGACTTAGAAAGAGAAAGATCCTTGTAATTCTAATCACACTGTAAATATCAAATCACATTGTGCATCAATGATAGTAACCCTATTGGAATCATTTCTCAAAGCACGTAGTAGACTTCCCCTTCCGTCATGTACTTGTAAACCAAGAACATGCATCACTTGTGCAAGCAGAAACCATGAAGCTTCATTATGGTTCTATATCATACTTCTGTTATTGTTTCACTTCATTTCAGAAGCTCTTGCCAAAAGATGGGTTCCCCGTTTCAAGATGGTGAAATTTCTCCAGTACCACGATTTTCCTTGGGCAACCACGCCATATAGATACTACCATAACATCCACTCACTATGCAATATATGATGTTGAACTCTTCCGTTGAATTGATTATGCCTTCATATGCAATTCTCCCATATAACTCCTTATAACAAGAAATCTCCATGTTTCTCTCGATGCCTCTAATTGCGTGCTTTTGTTGTACATTGAAATACGAAGCGAGGCCTAACAACTAGATGGGGAATTTGTGACATCCTGAATTTCAGGTTTTCTTTTCAATTGAATAAGTTGGGCTCTTTATCGACGTGCCTATAATTCCTTTTCCTTGAGTTAATCACTCACAGAATAACTAGTCTATTTGATGAAGCCATTAAGGGATTTTAATGCAATAAACTTAAGAATTCGACTAGAAATCGACTGTTCAACCATGCTAATCTCCAATGCTCAACCGTGCTAATCTTCAAGGGTCAATACGGCACTGTCAAATTGATCAGAGATTAGAGATAGGTCAATTCGACTGAGGTATGTGATCAAAATGTGAGTGATTCCACCTAATTGCAAAATTCTCGTCAAACGACACTAAACTGATTTTTCTGTCATTTCTGTACCTTATGCCTGTATTTGAAATCTCGAGATTTTCATGACAATCGAAAGTTGCCAATGAGTCGAAGATGTATAATGTGGCTCGAAAATAATCGATCACGAGTCAATTGCACTAAAAAATTCCTAAAAGCTACCCGGTAGGCTAGATTACCTAAAATCGCGCCCAGTTGAAATTAACAACAAATTTAAATCCGATTTTAGAAATTGAAAGTTCTGTCATGTTATAATTTATTTTAAGAACGTCGACTCATCCTTCGAAGATTTTTTAGCAAACCCGAGATTTCCGTGAAAAATCAAAGTTGGGTATTTTGGACCGGGAAAATTACAGGGCCGTTTTTTGTCGCATTTTTTGCCGTCAAGTTGGTTCAATTGACGAGGAAAAATCATGAGATAGACGATGACACCTTGGATGATTTTATGGACTCCAATTTGACTCTAATTGGAGGAATTGAGTGAAATTAGAGGCCAAATGCCACAAAATTCGTAGCTAGGGGGTGCTGCAACTTTATGGACCATTTGGGAGACTTCTTGAGGAAGCCATTGAGAGGAAATTGGCTGAGGATGACAGCCTTGGCTGGTGGGGGCAAGCAATGAGCACAATGGGATATTTTCTTGGACTTTTGAGGCAATTGGGCCCCCTTCAAGCTTCAGCTGGCTTCTTCTTCTTCATTAGGCCTCCTTTATCCATTGTTGAGGCATTTGAGAGCTTGAGACAAACAAAGAATAGCCAGCAGCTTCCTCCTTCACCGTCGACCGCCTCCCCTACCGTCGTCGTGCCCGTCGCTGCCACTCGCGAGCCGCACGCCAGCTCACACACCGTCCGCCGTCCCGCATTGCTCGTGTGCCTTGGTTTTTGTCCTGAGCTACCCAGGCCACCATCGTAGCTCACCTGGTCGACGTCCATCCCCGTTCAGCCACCATCCTCCGCCGTCAAGCCCACTTAGAGTCGTTGCAGCCACCGCCACCCATCCGTGCCGTTTCAGCCGCTCAACCCAGCCTTTCTCGGCCCAAAGCATAAGCTGAAGCTCACCCCAAGGCCGAGGCTTCGTGGCTCATTTTAAGGCCCGTCCAGACCTTCGTTGGTGTCGTCGTAGGCTCGAGTGTTACTCACCTTTGCATCGCCGTTGCTGCCGGTGATCCCTAGGTTGCAGCACATCCAGTTGTTGACCGGCCCGCTAAACCGGTGAATTTACTTGCTAAACTCTGCTTAGAGAGTTAATGACGCTTAGTGGATAATTATTTTAGGCTAATTAGGGATTATGTGGTTAATTAGTTTAGATTAGTGATTTAATTGCTTAATTATACATGTTAGGTGGTTAGAATATATTGATTATGGGCTCAAGAGGTTGTGCTATTTATCTGGATAGGTGCATTAATTTTCTAGGCCCGTTTAGGTGGTTAGATTAGTGTTTCCAACCTAAGTTAGTATTTATTGGATTTAAATTGCGTTACTTAATTATTTGTGCTATTTATTTCATTATTTAATATTTTCCAAAAGTTATACCGGGAAAGTCGGTGACCATAATTTCGTGCTGATTGCAGTGGTGTGCATAGTTTATGCAATTGAGTGTTAATTTATGCAAATTGAGTGGTGATTGTGATTTTGAGTATTTATTTCAAAATTTGGAAATTTCGATATTTAATTAGAAAATCCTGTGTCACGCCTCGAACCTCGAGTGCGTGCACATCCCTTGGTGGTCGATAACATTTGCGACGTCCCAAGAAGTGTCATCCACCCATTCATTTTATTGCACATGCGATAGCGTAATAACAATCTCCAACCAACATAAAAGTGGGATAGAAACGTAGGATAATATTTTCACAAAACACACTTATAAGACAGCAACGTTTATATACAGAAAAGTCTAACACAACATGGGTCTATTTCAAAATGAAGAGCTACTAGGCTATCTACGCTCTAAGCTCCTCGTCCACGTGACCAGAGTCCCTACGACCCTGTCAGACTTCTAGATATCCATAGGGTGAACTATCACCCACCGTCCAGTCCCAACGGAAGGCCCGTCAAAACCTAGTAGGGGATATAAAGGGACGTAAACTCCACCTTGTGGCGAAATGGTATAATCAACATAAACGAATTGATTATGAGGAAACCATTTTCCCTTTAGTGAGAAATATCTCAATTCGCCTTATTTTGACAATAGTGACTAATATGAATATTGAATTACATGAAATGGATATAAATACTACTTTTCTCAATGGAGAATTAAAAGAACAAATTTATATAGAACAAGCGCCGGTTTCATTTCAAAAAGTTAAGAACAAAAGGTATGTTGACTTTTGATATCAATATATGGCTTTAAGCAGTCATAGAGACAATGATGTATATGTTTTCAAAATGTTATAATTGCATATGATTTTACAATGATTGATGAGGATTATTGCATATATATCAAAAGGTCCAAAGATCAATTATGATCATATCATTATATGTTGATGATACACCAATTGCCAAAAACAATATGGACTTTGTTGATACTATTAAAGTTTGGTTATCTTTCAACTTTGAGATGGGAGATATGGATGAGGCTACATATATTTTTGGAGTTAACATTTTCAAGGGATCATTCTAAGATATCATTATATCTTTTATGAGAGACCTATATAAATACGGTTCTTGAACGATTTCGTACGCAAGACTATAAACCCATAAATATTCTTATTGCAAAAAGTGAAAGATTAAGCTATAGACTATGTACAAAGATTCCACAAGAGAAGGAACAAATGCAATGACTTTTTTATACTAGTGTTGTTGTAAGCTTAATGTACATTATGATGTGTACAAGACCTAGCACGTGTTTTGTAGTTAGAATGGTAAGTAGGTATCAATCAAATCCAAGTCAAGTGTATTGGACAACCATCAAAAGAATACTGAGGTATATGAATAGAACTATTGATTATTCGTTGAGTTATCAAAGAAATGATCTTTGGCTTGAAGGTTACTTGGATGCTGATTGGGAAGGAGATTTACATGAAAGGAAATTTACCTATAAATTTATTTTCTTACTGTCGCGACCAATTTTTTCGGGTGTGGGACCACCTAGAGTTTGGCTAATGGATTGTTAAGCCTAGACTTAACGGGCTCTCCCAAGCCCATACCAATTCGCGACTTAGATTCAAGTTCTTAACATGCAATTGATTTTCAATTAGGAGTCGCCACTAATCTATTTTTGGTGGGTCAATTAGAAACCCAAGTAAAGTAATGGGAGATTTACTTTACTCCTACGAACCAGAGATTATGGGTACGGGGACTTGATTACGCTAGAATTCTCTAACGCCCTTTCGGTACCTTTCTCTTTTATTTTGAGAAATGTTTGGCAAGCAGTTTGAATTGATTTTAAATTTATTTCCCTAACTTGTGAGGTTATCATGCAGGTGCGCAATCCATCAATTTAACATCCAATAAAACAAATAGAAAATGCAAGACTTACCTCGTAGCAACGAAAGCATCGCAATGTTAATTCAAAATCCACATCAACAACCTTGGATATGGTTTTAATTAACACGTAATTTCTCTTTTTTTTTTTCACTTATTTAATGAAAATTATGCAATATGCGATGCAATATTAACTAAATAACCTAACTCTAATGACATGTAATTTCTAATTAAATGGGCCTAGCAAAAACCACTAAATGACATGCATTTCATGAATCTAATCCTATATGACATACACATGACATCTTTTATTTTTTTCTAAATGAGCATGCGATCTATCCTAATATGCAATGACGTGCACAGAATGCCCTAATTCTAATTTTTTTCTTTTTCTTTTATGAAATTCAAAATTAAATTTGCCAAATAATAAAACGTGCAATTCAAATTTTAAAAAAAAAAACTAAGATACTAAATTAATGCATATTTTTTGATTTTATGATTTTTCTAAATTCGAAATAAAATCCCTATTTTAAATATGCATTTATTTTTATTTTTTTTAAATCTAACTAACCTATCATGCAATCAGTTCTAATGCAAATGCAATTTTTTTTTTTTTTGTATTTTTGGGGATAAATAGAACAATTAAAAGATAAACACTAAATCATCCACGATCACCAAAAATATTATTCATCATTTGAATTTGGAAACGATATCTAATCAAACTTGATTATTTCGCTAATAAAATCGATAAATTGATCTTAAGCCTTAAAGATCAAGATATCAATTTTACTCCGCGTGATTAATTATTCCATCTAAAGCCTTATAGATGGAATAAAAAATTAACATGCGGTTGCGGATTAGGAAATAAATCCTAATTGGGAGATATGTCTATCACTCATAGATATGCACGTTAGATATTAATAGACATATATTAGGCAATAAAATATGCAAATATACTAGCAAACGTGCATCTTACCTAGTTTGAGGATATTCTTCCAAATTTGGACCAAGTGCAATCGAACCAGGATTGTGACTGGCTTCTCGACGGCGAATGGCAGCAAGCGTTATGTGCACGGCGACGATATAGGTTGACACGAAGCACGGCTCCACGGTGCTTGGGTCGCTCAAAACCTGCACAAAATAAGTTCTTTCTTTTTCTGTTTTAGCAACAACTCTCCCGCGGACACAATGCTCAGGATTTTGCGGTGCGGCTACACGCGACTGGATGTGGACAACCACAGCAGGCGTATGATCGGCGACAACGATATCGTCGTAAAGTGGCTAGCAGCTTCGTCGTCAACGCTCACGGCTGGTCGTTGGGCTCCAGATGGCATAGAGCAGCAAGCTCAAGCAGCAGATCGGGAGGTGGATCAAGCAATAGTGCGTTGGGACAGGGGGCAGTGCGTTAGGAATCTCGGCACGGCTCAGCCAAGAGAACTCACGGTTCTCCTCTCCGATGGCATCTCTCTATCTGGTCTTTCGTTCTTGTGTTCTCCTCAATCGTCCCTTCTCACGTGTGTCTCTCTATGCTCTCGAATTGTGGCTGTCCCCTTTTTCCGTACATTATCACACCTTTTATAGGGTGAAAAATTGAATCCTTATTGCATATTTCGTTTCCAATTTTGCTCGTGCAATATTCTCTTTTGCTTTTTCTGCATATTCCATCCAAAAAAAATTCCCTCTTTGCACAAAATACACTCCTTAGTGTATATTACCTAAGAATATGAAAAATCTGAACGGAATATGTGAAATCTTCCCTTTTGGTTCCATATTAAGTTTCGAGAAAAGAATATTAAGTTTGAGAAACCACATTTTGGTTCCATATTCCCTGGTCAATCGATTATGATTGTTTTGAGATAATCGTAATTCTAAATACAATATATTATAATTGAAAAGAAATCGAGAGACATATATCAATGCGATCGATTGATTTAGGGTATTGAATACTATATTTACTCAAAACGTAATGTTTTTTTTGAGCTGTTATAAATTCCCAACAGATTTATGGTAACAAACTCTCCAAGTATGTTAGTTGCAAGTATTATTTACTAGTATGAACATTATAGAGAGGAGAAGAGAGTTATGTTTAGTCAACTATGTGCGAGTAGGAGATGATGGGTTTTTAAAAGACATAATTGGGCTAAGTTAGGCCCGTTCATCCATGTTGGACCAAACCTAGCCCATAAGAGAAATGCCATAAGAGAGAGGGGACAGTTATTTTTTAAGTAAAAATAAACTTCTGTATAAAAAGAAAAAAAAAGACGAACGTTGAGAATATGAAACAGTACATACGTTCTTCCGAACCTTTTTGACGACAATGTTTTCTCTCTTGAGAACAGAACTCAAAGGCTTCAATACATTCCTCTCAAGTTGTAACAAGTATTTAATCTGTGGCAAATTAGGTATGTCCATTTAGTAATGTACTTTTCGATCAGTATTACTTGTATCCTTGGTCCTATTTTCGAATTTATTTTTTGTATTCGATTGTTTAAGGATTTGTTCATTCTTAGGAATCTATTTATGTCAAAAGCAATTTATTGAAAGTTTCATTTGACTTATTCAAAACATCAATTTTGGGCTTTAAAGTGTAATTAAATCCTCATGAACGAATAACTAATTCGCAGAAGTAAAACGTCCTCTCATTATACTTGAACTCCAATGGCCTCTAATAGATTATTAAAAACCAAATTTATATAACTACATGAGAAATCAAGTTGCGATTGGTGAAATTTAGGATAAGCCAAGCTAAGTATTGAAACCACCTCTCTAGAGGAATCATTTGCATAATCTAATTACCATCTTAGAGAAATATCTAATGTATTTGCTCTAGGGAGGGTAGCAACTACTAGCAAAGTGAGAAATTATCATATGAATACGTTGGATTCCACGTGGGACCCAATCGCCGATTATGCCATGGTCCACCGGCACTAACCTTGACAAGTGTGAGATATGCATATTTGAGTTTGAAGTGTCGGAAATATGAAAATTCTTCCAATTGATTTATTGCAGCAAAAGAATGAACTTTCCCAAGGCAAAAGTCAATTCGCTTCCTCTCCCCCTTACTCTCTTCTTTGTGGATCATTTTTTTATTCTCGGCCATGGGAGAGGGTCTAATCTAGTTTCATGCTCCCTTTTCTCTTTTGTTGATTTTGTTTGTGTTTTATTTTTTTTATTCTTTTCTTATTTTTTCTTTTCACTAGATCTATATCCAGATCTATGAGCTCTCTTTTCCTGTTCTAGTTCTAGATTTGAAAGTTTGAACTCTCTCAATCTAGATTTAGGAGTTTAATAAATATGCTTTTAGGGATTGGACACCTACTTTCCGTGTAAAGGTCCCTTCGTCTTTTGGCTTTTCGTTGAACCAAAAAAAATTTGCTCTTCCAAATATTAAAATCTGTTTTGATCATTTCCACATGGAGATGGCGTAGAGAAAGCCGAATGTTGACACGTACCAATCATTGTACTTCTTGGATAAGGAGTGCTCATCATTGATGAAGACATGAGGGCTAGCCTTGATTATTTTGCTTGACAGATTTATTCTTGTACAATGAGTGTATACTTAACCCTGCTAATGCTTGTTGATCCTCATTGTTTTCTGGATCCGGCATTATTTTTCAATATTCTGACCTTTGTTTTGCTTTGATTTACTTTCTACGAAGTTTGAGTACTTCTCATGTATCTTTTTAAGTAATGAATACAACTTTCTTTCGACAAAGAAAAAAATAAAAAGTCGATCAATTTTATTCTTATTATTATGAGAAGGAGAGTTAATAGCTCATTTCCCCCTGTTGCCCACTATCCAATGGTGGGAACTTTATCGACATTTCCATTCTCATTGATCGACAAATAAACCCGATAGCAGCAATTGATATCCGGGCTTACAGATCCCGCCTGCAATGGTACAACCGTCACCAGTGGATTTTCTTTCTCGATTGTTGCCTTCACGCTGCCGGCATTTTGACCCAACAGCTCTGGCCAACTGGATTTGGGTGCTGTTAAAAATACATCGGAAACAATTAAGCAACCTTAATCTCTACTTTACTACACGTGTGTGTATTGTTAGTGACTGAGGTTATTATGCTATAAAATCCATAATACTATTTGCTCGGACCAAACATATAAGGCATCGCTTAGGAAATGGTGCATAGTAACTCTCGGGGACAAATCAAATGATACACAACCGAGATACTTGCCATACCAAGCATCAAGAAAAATGACAAGATAGTAGTTGTCAACGCCTTGTTAGATTCTCACTTTTGGAAGCTCAAACGTCAATTGTGTAGGCGTGATTAATTTCTTGTGTTTATAGGAAGGACAAGATCCCTTACTCTGTTGGGTCCTTAGGAAGGATAAAATCATGAATCGAGTGGGAAGGCCGGATTTATCAGTTCGATTAGTAATTCCTCTAGACTAATCCATCTTCTATAATTTTGTGAAAGAGTGAAGCTTTATAAGATGATCTTGATTCGCTAATCATCATTACGTGACAACGGTTCCATAGAAGAAATTAAATAGAGTTGGCGTATTACCTTTCGTACAGCAATGTGGTTGGCAGCAAATATCAATGGTGGACATTTTTTTTTCTGGCTCTTGAAGTGTCTTTGTTTTTTTTGTTTTTTTTGTCAGATGTCTTCTGAAATTGAAAGACACTTGCTTATTTATAAAGATATAAATCCAATATAACATGCATACTAGCTGTAAATGCTTGTCTTTTATGGAAATAGATCACGAAATATGGACATATACCCCTCATGTTAATTACTGTAGCAAAAATTCATATTTTTCCTATGCCAAAGTGACAGGATCATTATGTTTCTCTTCTAAAAAAAGCCATCCAATTATAAAGCAACATATCACAAAATTTATATGCTTTATAGGGTACGTATTCATCTACCATATAATGCCACCATGACTTTAATACGAGCAGTAAATGCTCCCCTTTTGCAGAAATAAATCCCAGAATCTTCGCGGATCCCTCTCATATGAATCAAATTGGTCATCATTAGGCAACAAAATAGCCAAATTTACTTTCTTGCAAAATCGGGCGGAGGAAATTGCAAAATCTGGTCAGAGTCTTAAATTAACGTACATGAACTTTTTAGCTGATAAAAACTCTAGCAAAATTGTGAAATCCTGATTTTTACCAGTTCAATTAGCTGGTCATAGGACAGCTTTGTTTTAACGACCGCTCTTTTGTAGACTTGTAAATATATACTAGTATTGTAAATAGCCTAGTTTAGTTGTTGACACCTAAATTTTTCTTTTTTATTTAAAACTTAATTGCATACAAAATTACGAATTAGTCGCAAAAAAAATTTAAAAAATTAATAAATTAAAAAAAAAATGATCAGGCTAGGCCCGGTCCTTTCCAATTCTCTTCTCCTCTGTATCTTTTTTCGCTTGGGCCAAAGCCCAGCCCCTCTTTTTCCTTTCTTTCCCCGGCCCAACCTTCTTCTCTTCTTCCTCCCTCTCTCCCTCACGCTCTCTATAGAAAGAAGGAAAAGCAAAGTACGAGCCAGAGGAGACAGGGATGGCGAGGAAGCAGAGGGGGCAGTAGATCGCGCAGCATGATCCCAGGGTCAAAGTCAAGTCGGCAAGGCAGCTGGCGGTGGCAAGGGGCCATGCGCTTTTGCTAACCGAGCATAAAAGCGAGAGGGGGGGAAGGCTTTTGGGGGGGGCTCGGCTGTTTCTTTTGGGTCGAGAGAGAACATAGAGCACCGGAGAGAGCTCGAGAGAGTACAGGAGGGAGAGAGTGAGACTGAAGGACAGCTTCACTGTCGCTAGTCGTCCACCGCAGCGCTCCCCTTCGAACCAGGTAGGTCATTCCTGAGTACGTCTGCCCCATTTTTGGTGGGGCATCAAGTTGGAACTCGTGGTCAACCAGTTCGCACGAGCTTCAGTCTTGATCCTCGCCTGAAATTCCGTTGTGCTCGTGTTCATTCCTCACACAGCATGTGCGTGCTTATTGTAGTGTTTTATGCAAATATTTGTTTGTGTTTGGTGTTATGGCCGAGACTTGTTATTTTTGTTTAAACTCAAGTTAAATGTTGATAACTTGTCCCTGAGTCGATCCATAATAGTACTTGTGCATCACGTAATGATCTTGGCTGAACCCGAGCCCCGCTCGAGTCTATGCTTACCTCTCTAGTTAGTGCGTCTTATGTGTTTAATAAAATGCCTTAATAAAAAAGTGAAGAGCGGTGTATGTTTTAACGCAAGATCAACTCTTTTTTTTTTTTTTTTGCTCCCATGCCCGCTGAGTCCTGCTTGCGTTGCTCATATTTGTTGTGTTTTCGTAGTGTTCGTGAGAAATATTCATGCGTATTCAAGTCGATGACGTTTCTTCGCACCGAAAGATGGGTTTGTGGTCACCGGAATTGGTATCCAACAGTGGTCATCATCGGTCGAAACGAATGACCAGCGCCAAATGATAGCGTGGCGACCCTCCAAACACCGGTGAGGGTTCGCCGTGGTGTTGTTTTTAGTTCGGTGAGGATGGCGCAAATTGAGGAAGAAGCGTCGGGAAGAAGAAGAACGCCAAAGGGGAAATTAAAAAGAACAAAGGAAAAGAAAAACCAGAAAAGAAGAGAAAATAATAATAGAGAAAAGAAGGCAAAAATGACTTCGGGAATGAAGTAAAAAAAAAAAAAAGGATAAAGAATAAAAAAGCTAAAAAGCAAAACAAAAAAAATAGAAAACTATAAAATGAAAAAGTTGGCTTCGTGAATGACCGTTCAACAGATGGTGCAAGAAAAGGACGCAATGAGAAAAGAAAAAAAAATTAACAAATTAAAATGATTTTTAAAAAATCCAAAAGTATTGGATCCAGTGTCTGGGTTGGGTCCAACCCGGTCCGGCCCCCAAAAAAAATACTTTGCTATTTAAAGAAATTAAAAAAAAAATCCAAAATCCAAAAATTGTAGGATTTGATTAGGAATTACTATGTATTGGCATTTTAGTGTCAGTAGGCCTTTATTTGCTTGTATATTGATTATATCGTATGTGTAGCTTGCATATCTTGTTATATTTAATTGCACGAGTTTAATTTGATGGCAATTAGGATGTGAGGTGTACTCCCATGCTTGACAAAAATCTTTTTTAAAATGATCAAGATTAGGTACCGAAATGGCACTAATTGGTTAATTAGTATAATCAAGTCACCGACTTTAGATTCTCCGGTTGCGTAGAAAGTGAGGTACACTCCCATGCCTCACTTGGTTTCTAGCCGACTCCAATAAGCTAGTGGCGACTCTTATCGTGCAAAATTCCTAAAAATATCTCAATGTCGCGCGAGGTGTCACGCGAGGTATAGGCTTGGGAGAGCCCATGCCTAATCAAGGGTCATAAACTCATCCCTTAGACAATACCCCTAAACCTATTCCCTCCCCTGAATGATAGGTTGCGACACTGGTGTGTACAAAAGTTTGTAGGGGTTTTCAAAATGGTAGCCCTACTTTTGTATCCCATCTTTGTGCCGTCTAAGGATTTATTTATTCGCTTCCGCATGTGCATAAAAATTTAATGGGTCGACGACGCGTCCTTGGACGTCGCAAATTTAATCGATCACTAAGAGATGGGCACGTGCTCAAGAATCGGGGCGTGACAAAAATTAACGGATTAAAGCACTCAAAACAGCTTCCAAAATCCAATTCTTGATTTGGCCATAGTTTGAAGCTACTATGTAAGCAATTTCATGGCCCACCATATCCTACTCAGATGCCCAATCAACCTAACCTCTAGCTGAAGTGGTAGGTGACCATGAGACGTGCTACTAGATGAAAATTGGCCATGGATAAGCTGATGAAGGGGAGTGAAAATCTCAACCATATCAATTAGTTTAGCAACGGTATAAGTTTGAAAATCTGACAAAGTCAAAGAACTGGTGAAACGGCTCGGTTGGCAGCTCGATGTGTAGGCAAGGGCTGACCAAAAGCTAGCTTAATTTGATGGATAAACTCTCTGAAGCATGTTCTTTTGATGAATAAAGATTTGGAGACAAAAGGCAGCAGGGGGAGCTCTTGATGGTCCCATAATTACACCAAAACGATTGATTGGCAAGCCTAGAAACAAAAAGAAGCAGCGTCGAAGGGATTTTTCGAGAGCCATATCTCACACACCAGAAAAATCATACAAAGAAATCGCTTGGGTTTTAAGGGGGACCATTAAGCTTTCAACAGAGCATAGTTTCAATCCCTAGAGAGTTCTCCACGACAAGAAAACAACTCCAATCCAGAAACTACAGATTGATCCTTTTAGAGAAGTGAAAACTTCACAAACTTTTAGCTAAAACTAGCCAAGACGTTCAACTAAAGCGTGAAAATGACAAAAGAACAATAAATGAAAAAAGGTTAAAAAAAAAAAAAAAAAAGGGACCTGCGCTTAGTCATAAATTGCATGTTTAAGCGCTACTTAATCCATGTTTAATTGTTATTTATCACTATTTATTATGTCATTATAGTCATTTAGTTTTAGGGAGAATGAATTATTTAATTTAAAATATTTGCATATTTAAATTTGGGCAGAGCTCGCGAGTACCCAGGGTTTTTGCAGGAGTTGTATTAGGTTTTATTTTTGCGTTTTTATCACTTTATTATTGCAATTTAGTTGACGTGATGTTATATTATATATTCGGTATTTGATTAAGCATCAATTTGGGCTTTAGAGCGTAATTAAATCCTTCGCCTCAAATCTCTAGTTCATACAATTAAAATGTCTTCTCATGTTTTACTTGAACTTTAATGGCCTCTAATAGATTAGTGACAAACAAAAACCAAATGTCCATAACTATCTGAAAAATCAAGTTATGAACAGTGAAATTTGGGAGAACCCAAGCTAAGTATTAAATCCACCTCTCAAGAGGAATCGTTTGCACATTTCAATAGCCATCTTAGGAAAATATCTAATGTAATTGATGCAGGGAGGGTAGCAACTGATAACAAAGCCAAATTATTATATGAATATAATACATATGCCATTTGAATCTAGACTACTGAATATGTTGGGTTCTACGCCAATTTGCTAATTATGCCATTAGGCGGTGGCATTAACCTTGACAAGTTTGCGATATGCATATTGGAGTTTGAAGTGTGGGAACTATGAAAATTGTTCTAGCTAATCCATCGCAGCAAAGAAATTAAGTTCCCCAATGCGAAAATCAAGTCGCTCCCTCTCTCTCCCATAGGTGCAAATGATAACCATTCTGCTCATAAATTGATTTTTGGAAGAAAAATAGATTTTTCTATTTCTATTCTTAGATGAGTTTTTAAACAAAAATACGCATTTGATAAAGACATAAAATTTATATCATCGTATGAAAACGACACAAAATTTCTTCCTTTCGAGTGGTAGGCGTTGGTGACCGGAGGATGGCAGCGATGGAGGATGGCAACCGGCGGATGACAACGGTGGACGGTGATTGACGAACGACAATCGACAGCAACGGCAGTGGATGACGAGTGGCAGCAGCGAGTGGTAGTCGACGGATGGGTAGCGAGGACGAACAAAAGAAGAATTTTATTTCTTATTTCTGTTTCAGAAATAGAGAAATAAAAAAAATTTACTTCTAATTTTTATTTTAAACCTATCTCAAAAATCTGTTGTAGAAATAGAAAAATGAAATAGTTTTATCAAATGGATTTCTATTCCAGAAATAAGTTTAGAACAGAAAAATAGTTATGAAATAGAAATTGAATGGTTATTATGCACGCTCTTAGAGCAATATATAAAAAATTTCATATGCTTTATAGGGGACATATTTATCTACCTTCTAAATAGCTATACACCTATGTAGATATAAATTCACTATGACTTGCATGTCAGCAGTAAAGGCTCGCCCTATGTAGAAATAAATCGTGGAATCTTGACGGATCCCCTCATATGATTTAGGATTAATACCCTAAAAAATCACAAACTTGTACACTTGTGACAAATTTACCCGAAACTATTTTTTTGACCACTAAAAACCCCAAACTGGTATACTTGTGACAAATTTACTTTCTGTTAGTTTTCGTTAAATTTTATGATCAAATTATTAAGTTAAATGACACGTGACAATTGACTAGTATACCAATTTGAATTTTACGATCCGTTTGTCAGAGTTTACAACTTTTATGATTTTTTGTGGTATTAATTCAATTTAGTGAAGAGTATGTTTGTCACAAATTTATCAGTTTGAGGTTTTTTGCGGTCGAATAAATTAGTTTGGGGTAAATTTGTCATAAATGTACCAATTTATGGTTTTTTTTATAGTCAGTCGCGGTAAATTTTTCACAGGTAGACCAGTTTAGAGTTTTTCAAGGTCAAAAAAATATTTTGGGGTAAATTTGTCATAAGTGTATCAGTTTGGGTTTTTCAGAGTATTAACCCTATGATTTACTGCAGCAAAAAGGTTAGATTTTTCTCTATGGCTAGCGCGGCAGGATTATTATATTTGTTTTTCAAAATTAAAGCAATATACCAAACTTTTCATTGGTGCAATGGGGGAGGTTCACTGCGTTTCTTTACGGGAAAAAAAAGGTAATAAGGATGATTTATGTAATTACACAGATCTCTACGAATTGAGATCCGTATTAATCGACATGCATTGAACATGAAAGAGGCTAAAGAAAAAAGAATGTGACGATACACTATCCATCCGTATCACATGCCGTTTAATTTCCATCCAATATATTACTAACACTAACAGAGTCTTACAGTAAGGATAAATCGCTATTAGAGATTTCAGATTTTCAATTTTTCTTTCCATTTCCTTGATTTTACGTTTAATATTTGAATCATTTGACGTAAGCCCGAAATTTTCGGGAATTTGAAGCCCTGGACCGAAGATTAGCCCATTCCGGAAATGAAGTATGAAGAGGCCGCCCAAATGCCCACGCCAAAACCAAACAAACACCGTGCACATATCCCCATCTCCTTCCCCAACCCTTCTGCCTCCGCCACAGATTCACCGCCGCCCAGGAGCCGTCGACGTCCCTTGAACCCTGCTGCTATCACTTCCCGCGATCCGTCATGGTCATCAACCAACGAAGCCCCAGTTCTTTGCCCCTCTACATCAAACAGAGTTGGTAGCTTGATTGAAAGTTAGTTATTCAAAAATAGCTGGTAATTTAGTCGGAGAAAAGTAGGTAAAAGACTTTAATTAAAGACAGCAATTTCTAAGAATAATCTATAAGTTTAAAATGTTGGTAAGTGAAGCATTTTGTAAGCGGTAAAAAAACTTCAGACCAAAGAAAAAAAAATAAACATAAGTAAAAATACCAAATGAGGGTCAGTGACCCCCATACTAGCTTAGGTAGAACTGCAATGGGAGAAAGTTGGCAACTCACACTAATTTGGATTTGTGATATCCAAATATATAATTAGTAAATGTAAGATGTTGCTAGCCAACACTCGTAAAAGTTGGTAATTATAAAAATAAATAAAATGAGAAGGGTGACATAAGTCAAGAGTTCGTATCCCATAATTAGTTGGTACCTTACTCTAAATATGTAGTTGCACGTACAAGTCAGTAAATTTGAAGTGTTAAGTTAAGTAAATAAAAGTTGGTAGCTGTATCTATATAAATAATATGCGAGCTAAAGAAAAGTTGGTAATTTCGTAAGAGTATTGATTAATTTCCAATAAGTTATTTGGGAGAAAGTTACTTCGCTTTTTTCTACTAACAGTTCTTTGACACTTACCAAAACTAATTGAGGGTTACTGATACGAAAATTTTTGCACGGAATAATAGAATTCTGCCTTGTCGAGAGGAGGAGGAGGTGAGGGTTCAGATTTACTCGAATAATTGGAATTGATGACATTAGATTTTAGGGCAAGACAAGAATCGATGATGTGGATTTTCTTTCGTTGACTTGTGTTTGCGCTTCTTGATTACTTGACACTTGATCCAATGATTTCCCTCACAAACTCATGAGTTAACTTCATCTCTTTCATGAGTAACAAAAACTATTGTTCAATAATGATCTCTTATGGCAGGTGGTCGCTATCATGTTTGGTGGGCAATGATTCGTGATTTGCTGAGGTATGCTTGCATGAAGTACTCGCCATCCATACTTGAAATCCGACAATACGACCACTTTTGCGATGCTGAAAATGGAAACGAGCTACGCAAAACGCCACTCTGTTTAGTGATGAGAAGCAAACTCAAGAATCTCATCGTTCACTAATTCGGACAATCTTCTGTCCTGAACCCAAGTTACTTATGGTCTTTGAAACTTCGCTAATGCGTGTCTTGCTCTTGATGATTGAAGTGCAATGGTGGATATGGGAATTCGGATGCTCACCTGCAACTATCGTACAGATTGCAAAAGCTGGCTTTTGTTGTTTAGCAAGTAAGATGTGTGGTATGATTTGGACACCCTATCCACCCACAAACCTTCACGCGGCCAAATCAAGTTAGTTTATTACACATTATATAAATTGGTTCAAAAAAGGAAAACAAAAAACTAAAGAAAATATTTTCCTCTACTGATGCTAAACCAGAAAGAAAAAAAAAAAAAGAGAGAGAGAAAAAAAATTCAAGTTCTAGACGTCAATGCCTCCGAGCTCAGGCTTGTCACCACAATGGGGCTTTTGACCACATGCTTGCCACCGTTATCCATCCAACTCAGAGAACCAAACACCAGCATCTCATTCATCTGTTTTGGTCCTTCTATTGTCAGCTTATACCTCGGCTTCTCATACTTCTCTTTGAATATCAGTTTATCCGGCACGACTTCGATCTTGAATCCCTCCATCGGTATCACCTTGGCAATGTAGGTTGACGGCCCGTCTCCCACATTTGTCACCGTCCGGAAGAATTCTTGCACCGTCAAAGAGCCCGAGCTGTTTGGACTAAAGAAGGCAATGAAGGAAGGGTAGTTAAGGTCCACTGATGAGTCTGAACAATTGTAGGAAGATGACCTGGTGACAGTTTGGATTTGCTTTGATGTGTAATTCATCGCGCACATGAGGTTGACATAGTCTTGGGGCTGCGCTGGTCCAGAAACCAGAGACACAAAACAGAGTCTTTGCTCTGTTTTTGGTGCTGCTGTTCGGTCGGTAGGGAGGAAGCAGGACCAAGCAGTTCGAAGAAGACAAAGACAGGGCAGGTTACGGAAAGAAAAGGAAAGAAAAAGAAAGAGAGAGAGAGAATCGGTCGAGCAACAAAAGAAGGGGGGGATTTCACATGGATGGAAAGGGAAAGAGGAGAAAGCAAGGCTATGGAGGGTCCCCCTCTTAATTTTCACATCACTTAGTCCATATTCCATGGAATTCTTGGGCCACTCTAATTATCAAGGGGCCTACCACTCCAATGAAATCTTATCTTTCCTAAATGGACCTCACATGAAGTTGAATTTCCTTTGGCATGTAATCATCTGAATTTTGCAGCCCTTACACTAGTTTTTCCCTTTAATGTTTTGTAATTTAAATGGCCTTAGGTAACAATGGTAAGGCCTTAATTAAATCCTTATGTTTCCCATCTCCAATCATTCCACATTGAAGACTAAAAATTCACCTAAATTGCGGTCCTTCCCATTCTCACTTAATTTCCTGCATTTGAATTTACCGCCAAAACTCAAGTTCGTCAAAAGGTCCTGAAATGATGCAACAATATTCCTAGAATTGATTGTGACATAGCAGAACTTTCAATTTCTCAAATCGGATTAAATTTCACAATTAATTTCAACCCGATGCGATTTTAGCGTGACCTAACTTATCGGGCAGTTTTTAGGTTTTTTGGTGCAATTGACCCGTGGTCGATTATTTTCGAACCACATTGTACATCTTCAACTTATTGGCGACTCTCGGTTATCGTGAAAATTTCAAAGTTTCAAATACAGGTAAAGGGTACCAAAACGACAAAAAAATCGATTTAGTGCCAATTGACGATAATTTTGCAATTAGGTAGAATCACGCACCTTGGTCAAATCGGCCTATCTCCGATCTCTGATAGATTTTCGACTGTGTCGTAATGACCCTTGCAAACTTATATGGTCAAGCAGTCAATTCTCGATCAATTTCTCAAGCCTGTTGCATTAAAATCCATTAGTAACTTTCCCGAATAATCTAGTTATCTCATGAGTGATCGGCTCAGAGAATAGTACTATAGGCGCGTTGATGAAAAGCTCGGCTCATTCAATTGAAAACAGAAGTGGAAAATCAGACTGTCACATCTCAAGTATCCGGTTTTGATACCAAAAATGGTTTTAAATACTATACCAAATAATGTGATTTTAAAAGGAAGGATATCAATTTTTCTAGTTCAAATTGACCGTATACCCACACACGATTATTTTCACCATGTGTTTTTAATACGAAGAAAATATGGCAAGTCATTATTTTAATTAAGGCATTTGAGTGCAAAGCACAATATCCTTGGCCAGGATTGATTAATCGTGTGATGGCTAAGTGAACTCGTCCCCGATGTGCGTCGGTAGGATGTTGCCCCTATATGGGATGCCCATGGACAACGAAAGCTGGTCGCAGTAGATTCTGGACCGATGCTCCTTCGGGAATGCTGTTCCCAATGTGCATCGGTGGATGTTGTTGTGCTCAAAGGAGTGAGATGAAGCCTAGCTATGGCAGAAGATTGATGTGCGTCGATATATTGTGCATGTACGGGTAGTAATCAAGTTGGAACATGTGTTTGATTAAAATTGAAGCGCCGAATTATGAGACAAAATTGTGTGGCACAGTATAGGACGTGTTATAACAATTTGGCTTTACAATCGGAACCCCTGTGATTGATGAATCGATTGTATTAATTAAATTGATTGATTTATTAATTGATTGATTGAGTATGTGACTTGTACTGATATGCAGGATGGAACTGAGGCGAGGTGAGTCATTTATTTTGTGTGTATAGATTGTCTTTAGGCATATTTCCTTCTTAGTCAGGGTTTAGGAGGTGAACTTGCTAAGACATTGTCTCACCCCGTTGTGGGCTCAATCTTTTCAGGTCTTTAGATGGCAGCTTCTCCGATATGTTATGGTCATCCTCGAAGGGTTATTGAGTTGATTACTGACTTCCTTGTTCCCGGGGGCCATTGGGTCTATGAGCTCATAGTGACCATCATCTGGGTCGATGAGAGCCTACCTCAGAGGGTACCTCATCGATTTAGGGCGTGGTTTCGCTGCGAGCTCAATGGATACAAAGCCAGTCCCCTCTAAGGTTTTGAGATCCCCATTGTAGTAGTCGACCCCGCTCTAGGCGAGGGTGCAGCTACCCCTCCTAATGGTGTTGTGGAGAATCGAACGCCCCAGGAGCTTGTGGAGTCCGAAGGATCAGTGAAATCCGACTAATAGATCGTAGCACAATTTTCTTTTTGAGAGTCGATCCTTTTTGGCAGACAGACTAGTATTGTATATAACCTAGTTTGTTTATAAAAGCGTGTTTTGGTTGTGAATTTGTTTTATCCTACTTTCCTATCCCATGTTGTTTGTTATCAAGGGTTTTGTTTATACGCTTTCGTATGTGCAATAAAATGAATGGGTCGACGACGCATCCTGGGACATCGCCATTTTATCGACCACCGAGGGATGTGCATGTGCTCGAGGTTCGGGACGTGATATCCCCACCTGGAGTGGTATCAAAGCTGACTCCCGACTGCATGTGGGGCCTCAACGAGGGCGCTGTGTCATGTAGCTAGTATAAGCACCTAGAGGGGGGTGAATAGGTGTAAAAACAATTTCTCGAGATACCACAGAAATACTAAGCAGATGATAGAAAGGAAATACTCTTTTGCTTAATCAAAATGAATTACGATCAAAGTAAAGTAAAGAGTAGGGAAGAGAAGATTAAACACAAGGTTTATAGTGGTTCAGCTTATCCTAAGCCTACGTCCACTCTTCCGCACTGACAGCCTATCGGCTAGATTTCACTATGAACAAAAGAGATGTTACCGCACAGTTCTTCCTTGATTCCACAGTGTATATATTCTATCACACTTCCTCAAGGTTTCTCACAAGTATAAACTCTCTTTTGAGTACAAGTTTTTCGCTCAAATGGATTGACTAAACAACAAGAGGCTTCAGACTTTGGAATTCTTCTATCGCGCACTCTCTCTTGAACAGCTTAGAACGTCTTCTTTTTATACTCCTTTATGCCATCATACCCGTTGGCACTTTCCAAAGGAATTCCTCCAATCTACCCGTTGGACGGAATCAATTAAGAAGATTACTCGAGATATTAAAGGAATATGTCGATAGCCCATCAATCCTGTTTGCCCATACAATCAAGATCTCGGTTTCCATAAGTAGAACCTTCCACGAATATTTCGCCAATCATCGGATCCTTGACCATCGAATCAATCTCGATCAATTCAAAGGGATTCCGATAAGTCATATCCAGCCAAGAGATCTTCTCCAGTCGATAAGGTCATATCCTTAATAAAACATCCAGTTCTGGATACCCTTTCTTCAACGAATTAAAAACTGCCAATGAGGATAGACTTTGAATCTTGAGTCTGGCTGTCCGGAGGTCTTCAGACTTTAAACATTAGAGTCTGCAAGCCTTCAGACCAGACCGATGAAAACGATTTGTCAGCTTCAAAACACTTCAAGAAGATTTCTCCAACAATCTCCCCCTTTTTGATGGTGACAAAACTTTCCTGCAAATTTGGACAACTTTGACCTGCAAAATATTTCTCAAACACATATGCATATCTTATAGAGATAAATGGCTAAATGAATAACACTAGAATCTGCAACCACAGAAAATAGGTTAGTCTTGAATAAGGTAAAGCCATAAAGCCAACCATAAGATATAAATATCAATAGCAGTCAAATCTAAATCCAAATCCATACACAAAATTAAAGTCAAACATTAATCCAAATCAAATAACAAAATCTTGATCTTTGACACTGAAGGAGAATTTATTCGCATCCAAAAAGCTAAGATTTGAATAGAAATATGCGGTCAGTTCATCATAGGCCTCTGTAGTGTCGAAGCAGAACTTTTCAAGTTGAAGATGACCGAACTTTTCTCTCAAGTTCACATTCACAGCATCCAGAAAGTCAAATCTACACTCCTAGGGTTTATCACCCCACGCTTCAGCAGTTTTGAGTATAGACCCTTCTGTTCTTTCGATCTAAACATCTCTCCTCTTTTTCCTCTGATTTCTGCCGCAATACCCATCCTTGGTTGAAATTGCATGAACAATTTGTCATCATCATTCCCCTCTCTCGGATTAAATCCCCAATCACGAGGATCACTTGGGATATTTTCAAGGGATTCTTCTGCCACCCCTTTACGAGCAATTCCTAAACTTTCCATTTTCCGCAAAAATATATACTCATTCCCATATCCTTTGTCTTTTAGAAAATCATCGACATAGTTCAGAGGAGTACGAGTTCCTTTTAAAGCACGATACAGCTTATAAATAAAGGCGGGCTTTTGAACTCTTACAGGATATGCATCCTCAATGATTTCTTCCTCTTGTTGATGAACAACGCCTTGAGGACTAGATGGAGGAGAATGACGATGTCGAGAATGTTGTGGGCTCTGTTGCTGATCAGGAGACACTTCTTCTTCAGTGAGATCGAAGTGCGTAGGCCCCTCATTCATTCGCCGTGGTCCCTGCTTGCGATCCTTGACGACTTTCTTGAAGACGACATCTTTCTCGCACTTTGAAAGATTCCTTGCTTGACTTTCCCCAAGAAAAATGACAACTTTTTCGAAGATTAGGCAGGAGATAAAAACAGGAATGGAGGATCGGTGCTTTTTAGGGTTTTTGAGAGTGAAGAGAGGAGGAAGCAACAATATACAATCGGTTAAAAAGAGAGGTATACGAATCGTCACAAATAAAAAGATGCCTTTTCAAAATAATTGTCCTTTTTCCGCGAAAATAGTTATTTCAAAAAATAACTTCTTTTTCGAAAAAGGAAACGATGCAATAATTACGCCGATTAAAGATAGCAATAAAAAGACACGGTTCGACGATCGTACCTTTTCAAGATAATATTCGAGAGAGAGAGACTAACTTACAGTTAAGGTCTTGTTTGTCTGAGTCTGAGAGTCTCTAGACTTTAACTTCTTCAAACCTTAATATGTTGAGTCTGGAGCGAATAATTTCAAATTGATTTTTCTCCAAGGGCTTTGTGAATATATCCGCCAGTTGGTTCTTTGAATCAACATACTGAATCGAAACTTCTCCATTCTGAACATGGTCTCTGATGAAGTGATGTCGAATCTCTATATGCTTTGCTCTTGAGTGAAGAATTGGATTTTTGGTGAGATTGATAGCGCTGGTGTTGTCGCAATTAATCTCCGTGCATGAGTCTTCAATTCCAAAGTCTCTTAGCTGTTGCTTTATCTATAGAATTTGTGAACAGCAACTTCCAAGAGCTACATACTCTACTTCTGCTGTAGAGAGAGCTACTGTACTCTGTTTTCTTGAAAACCAAGACACCGTCCTGCCTCCAAGTAGTTGACAGGTACCCGAGGTGCTCTTTCTATTACTCTGCAACCGGCTAGATCTGCGTCTTAGTATCCAAGAAGAGTCAAGTCTCCCCTTTTAGGATACCATAGGCCGATGCTTGAAGTTGAAACAATGTATTTGATAATACGCTTTGCAGCACTTAAATGAGATTCTTTAGGGTCTGCTTGAAATCTAGCACAAATGCAAACACTAAACAAAATGTCGTCTAGAAGCAGTAAGATAAAGAAGTGAGCCAATGATACTCCTGTATAGCTTCTGGTCGACTTTCTTTCCTTCTTCATCTTTGTCTATCTTCAAGGCACTTGACATTGGAATGTCAGTCTTTTTGCAATTGTCCAGTCCAAACTTTTTGACAAGATCATTAGCATATTTTTCTTGATGAATAAATGTTCCTTCCTTTAGTTGTTTCACTTGAAGTCCAAGAAAGAAGGTTAGCTCACCCATCATGCTCATTTCAAATTCATCCTGCATAGTCTTAGAGAATTTCTTGCACAGACTTTCATTAGGAGATCCGAATATGATATCATCGACATATATTTGAACTAGTACAAAACTTTTGCTTTCCTTTTTGATAAATAGAGTAGTGTCTACTTTACCTTTCACAAAACCGTTTTGAATTAAAAACTTACTCAGCCTGTCATACCAAGCTCGAGGTGCTTATTTCAAGCCATATAAGGCATTTTTGAGTCTGAATACTGAGTCTGGTTTCCTTGGGTCTTCAAACCCAGGTGGTTGTTCCACATAGACTTCCTCATGGATGAATCCATTTAGAAAAGCACTTTTGACGTCCATTTGGAATAACATGAAATTTTTGTGACAAGTAAATGCAAGTAATAAACGAATTGCTTCTAACCTTGCTACTGGTGCATAAGTCTCGTCATAGTCGATCCGCAATTAGGGGTTAATGTGTTAAGGAATCAATGCAAGAGAGTTAAGATGAGGGTGATGAAAATATTTATAGGTGGGTATAAGGAAGAATATGCGTAGGTATGAGATTATGCTGGTGAATGCATGTTTCAAAACCCATCTAGTAGGGTATATGTAGAGGTTGTGGAGAGGTTACTCCCTGATCTAGGGCCTAGACTTGATAGATTTTATGTATGTTTTGATGCATGCAAATGAGGTTTCTTGGTTGGTTGTGGAAGAGTTATACGATTGGATGTATGCTTTCTAAAGGGTTTATGCAAGGGGGAGTTGTTGGCTACTGTGGGAAGAGATTTCAATAATCAAATGTTTCCGATAGCTTGGGCAGTGGTGAAGATAGAGAACAAAGATATTTGGTCATAATTCCTCAAAAATTTAATGGCTGACCTTGAGATAACCGATGTAGAATAATGGACATTCATGAGCAACCAACAGAAGGTAATTCCATTGTCAATTAATTCATTCTCTTTTAATATTAATTACTTGCATATTTTACTTGACTTGTATTTATTGGTTTGAATTTTTGGAGGGACTTATTCCTGCATTGGCTGAGTTGATGTTACATGCTGAGTATATAATGTGCGTGAGGCACAAATATGCAAACTGGTCAAGGAACTTCAAAGGAGATAGGCTATGAAAGCAGTTCTGGCAAATAACGAAGAGTACCAACATGACTGATTTCATATTAGCAAAACAGGGTTTGTTGAGCTAACAAATGAATGTTTTGATGCACTTTTCTAGATAGAAGCTAAGCAATGGTGTTAGGCCTTCTTTAGCGAAGAGTTCAAATGTGATATAATTGATAACAACTTTAGTGAAGCTTTTAATGGCAGAATTTTAAAGGTTATGTGCAAATCAATTATCAGCATGCTTGATGATATTCGAGTTATGGTCATGACTAGACTACATAGGCAAAGAGATTAGGTTACGGAGTAGACTAGAGACCGTGGTCCTAGAATTGTGAAGAGATCGAATGCAAACATTGCTACTAGTAGGTTTTGCCATCCAGTTTGGAATGGAGATAATAGATATAAGATTATTCAAAATCATAATAAGTATGTTGTCAAGCTAGATAGAAGAAAGTATTCATCCCGAGCTTGGTAGCTGAATGGAATTCCTTATGCCCGTACCATTTGTGCTATTCAGATGAAGTAAGAAAGCCCAGATGATTACCTAGATGATTGGTTAAAAAAAAGCCCATACCTTGCTTCGTACCAATTCATGATGCAGCCTATCAAAAGTAGCAAATTTTGGGAACCAACAAATTATGAAAGCCCTCTACTTTTGCTACTGAAGAAACAAATAGGAATGCCAAAAAGGAGACAAAGAATGCAACAGAAAGAGGCATCAAGTTAAATGATGAGTAGGATTGGGGTAGAGATGAAATACTCCTATTGCCGCAAGGAATGGTATAATAAAAAAGGTTATGAGCTGAAAAAACAGTATTAACAGCAAGATGTAATAGCTGATTTAGTGTCAGGGACAGGACTTACTGAAGAGTTTCTTGTTGGGCTTACAAAAGGGAGGACATAAGGCCCTACTGTAATGCCTACTGAAATAGCAGACAAAAAGCCCTACTGTAAAGTAAGTATCCTTTTTGCCTCAGTAACTTTATTAGTTCATATTTGATAGAGTTTTATGGTTGATCATGTGTACTAGCTTCTCTTGTGTTTTTCCTCTGTCATGCACTTGTAATTTGAGAAGTTTTCTCCATTTGTTTACACTATGAAAATGAGTAAATGTCTAATTATTCATTGTAATTGGTCATAATCCCGATATAATACATTGTTGTAAGGCCTACTAAAGGGCCAAAATAAAACATTTTGTAAGCTCAAGTGCAGGGACAGGGACTAGAATGGGTAGGACAATAGTAACAACAACTGAGTCCACTATTGAGAAAACAAGAAAAAAATTGCTGTGTTTGTATTTTATGGGCTGAAATTTAAATTTGTTATATATTTCTCAGGTGAGAAGACGAGCAATTGCACAAGTTGCAGAGGTTGCTCCCCCATTTGTTGCTACTGAAAATAATGCATCATAGTGAACAAGAGGGGCTATTGGAAAAAGATCCAGGCAATATGGTTATGGGATTTACACAGATGAACATATTAGAATGACTATTTTGAATGTAAACTTTGTAGACCTCATGCATTTAATTTGTTGTACTTCAATTCATTCGGTTGACAATATCGCTATATTCTTGTAGCTTGGGAGAACTTTAGAGGTACTTCTCTCTCAAGGTGAGCTAACTCAAAAATCAAGGGTGCAGCCAAAAAAGAATGCTTCAAAGAAGAAGACAGCGGATATAGCTACAAAACAACCATCCAAACAGAACCCGGCACCAATTCCATTTCAACCAACGATTAGGAGCAATAGTGATCATATGGACCAACACATGACACGTGCTAGAACAAAATTAGCCGCTGTCAAGAACAAGGAAAATGAAGTGACAGAAAGTGTGGCACCCCGAACCCTTCCTTGGGTCGCCACAGGCACCAACGTTACACCTTATTTCATTTCTTAGAAGAAGCGTCGTAATTCATAGACATTTTTTTTTTAAAAAAACGGTCCCAGCGCGACTCATTAGCGGAAGCAAAATAAAACATCGCCATCTCACCCTCCATCAACCATGATACAATTGCACACCACTAATCATCATAACAAAAGACCAAGCCATGACACCTTATTTACATATTTTCAAGATGGGTTTCTTTGGGTCGGTACATCAAAAGAAAGGCCAGGACATGAAGCCACACTCGGCCTAAAACCCGAAAAAGAAACAGTCGACCCACTATGTCTAACGCGCAAGATCCCCCATCACTAGTGTCGGCTAACCATCCCAAAAAGTTTCAGCTCATACTCGTCACGCACAGGCCCTCACACCAATCCCGGTGCATTAGGCGGTGGCGGCGGCAACATCCCACACATCACTCCGTCGCGATGAATGTGGACGGATATGAACTCCTGGACAACGGGGCCCCCAGCCAAGCCTACATCATACATAACTAAACAGCGCACTCGAATATACGTCAATCCAGGAACAGAGGGACAGCCAAACTCCTCGCACTCGACCTCTACATCGGAAGGTAGGCCGTAAAACATACCCCGCGTGACAGCAGGGAGCGGCATGCTGCTAATCTGAAATGTTGGTCCCCAAAGGGGTGAGTACAACCACTCAGCAGGTAAAATAATCCAATAACCACTCAATGCATCATACAATACAATCATAACATCATACATGCCATTCATGCATCCATGCATGCTTACCTTGAAGCCATGCATGTACCATCATACATCATCATCACAATTATATCACATACACATGTCATCATGCCATAGGTGATCATCATCATATCATACATATGTCATCATGCCATAGGTGATCATCATCATATCATATCATATATGCATATCATCATATCATATACATGTCATCATGCCATAGGTGATCATCATCATATCATATCATATATGCATATCATCATATCATATACATGTCATCATACCATAGGTGATCATCATCATATCATATCATATATGCATGATTCAATTTCCACTTTTGACTTTCAATTCGATCACCACAATACTCTTCCTCGGGATCATCAATTTCATCTCATACTTTACACTCGCACCCCATCCTAGCATCGCAAGAAAAACCTCCGGCATTCAACCATTTAAGGCCACCGGGCATCCGGCACCCCCACATTCCAGGCATCTCGCATCCCAACAGGCATCACGAGGCATCCCCTCGGGCAAAGACCTCCGAGGCTTCCGGCACCCAACCATTCCGGGCATCCTGATACTCCCAGGGCCATCCGGCCATGTATCTCTATACATTCCAGGCATCCGGCACCCCCCATCCCGGGCATCCTGATACTCCCAGGGCATTATCATCCACCACAAACAGTTTCCTCATTTATCATTATTCATGCTTACCAATTTAGGTTTCAACTCGGCATGTCACATGATGTAATGGCAAACAAAACCACTTTCATGCTTCGATCTATATATGCATCATCAGTCATCATCATACATGCAGCAATATGCAATCAATCATAAACATAAAATTTATGGCATTCGTACAATTTAGCATAGTCCATTTATCATGCCTTTTTGAAATTTATTTAAATTCCAGCTTGTACCATTTTCGAAAATAATTAAATTAAATATCCATATGATTCTCAAAAATCACGAAATTAAGACATGTAATAGACAAGACAATAAGACATTGATTTCATGAAAAACACATGGCCAATAAAATTCCACACAACAGATATCATTCACACAAATACAGCATGAAATTTCGGATAAAAACAGAATGTGTAGTTTTTGAAATAATTCGATTAAAATACCCGAACGACCTCCGAAAATTATGAAACTTTACCGGGTTCTAGTTAAGACAATAAATTAGATTTTTCATGAAGACTTATCGGCCAAATTCGTTTTAGATAATTTTCTATAGTCGTCCGAAGCTTCTGGTCCTCATACCGAAACGTCCAGTGTAGTCATCTCCGAAATACCGAGTTTTTACCCACTTATTCTTCTTCGTTTCCTCTGAAATTTGGATATGTTTTACTTCAAGAGGTCCCCTACAACTTTCATTAAGAGATCTAAGTCAAATTTCCAAGAACAGTCACCATATGGGTCCATGAAGTCTCGGGTGTCCTGTACCACGTCTCCAGATTTACCGCCTTCAAGAGTAAGTCGATTCACTAGGTTATACTTGTTCATTTTACATCAAATTTGAGTATGTTATAGTTTAATATTTTCTCTACAAGTTTCATGAAGAAGTCAAAGAGATATTCTTAGTAAAAATCAACATGCAACCACAAATTCACCGAAAGGTCAGTGAAATCGTTCCAGATCTAGTGTCTCCGTAGGATGAGAGTTTGACCCCTTAAATCTCCATCATTTTGTACCAAATTTTAGTATGTTGTATTTTAAGATGTTGGCTACAACTTTCATGAAGGAATACAATTCAAAATCGAACTCAAAACATGCATGAAAGCTCTCACAAGGTTCTGGCTCAGGCGGATTCATGCGAAAACCGCAACACCACTCAAGAACAAGTCATTTTAGCTTCGGTTTCTCCCTTCTAATCACTCAAAATTCGACACTACTCCAAAAATACATGCAAGACACACATGCAAGAGTAGGAAGTGGATTCCCAACTTGCCTCTAGACCGAGGAGAACGACGAGCACACGGCGGCGAACGGGCGGCACACGGGCGGCGACGGGCGGACGGACGGCGAGCTCCTTCCTCTCCCTCTCGGCTTCTCCTCTCTCGGCCTCACTCTCCCTCTCTCGCAACTCACTCTCTCTCTTTCTCACTTGGCCGAACAACCGGCCACCTCTCTCTCTCTCCTCTTCCTTTTATTCCCCCAAATCCCCATGATTTGCAATCATTAGATTGCCTCTCCAATGGCCAATGCATGCCAGTCCTCCTTGCCACTTGGCAAGGCTCATGCATGGGCCGGCCACTCCTCTTCTTGGGCCTCCCTTGGGCCGGCGACAGCCCCATCCATGGGCCTAATTGGGCCGGCCATTCTGCCCACTAAAGCTTAGGCCAATGGGCCTAAGGCCCAAACCTAAATAAAATTAAATTTTTCCCTTTTTATACTTCTATAAATTTTAAATTTTAAATTCCACATGGCCAAAATCTTGTAACATTTTATTTATAGGAGTTTAATTTATGAGGTGCATAGCCAAGCATAGATTATTCTCATTAATTTATCCTATAGTTCTAATTTCAAAATTCATGAACACAAGCATATATCACTTAGCCTTAAAAGAAAACTAATGGCTAAAGCATAAACCATGGGTAATTTCATTACCTAATTATTGGCTTTAATTCCTCTAGAGGATGTCTTGAATTTTTTTGGGATGCCACAAAAAGCCCGGTTAAAGAACCTGCATATCCAGTTCGAAAGAGTACTCGGATTATGAATCAATTCAAAGTTACAAGAGGAAAAGGAGATCGGGGTGTTGTGCATATTGACTGATAAGAGGGTGCTGGACGTGGTCTCTTTTTATGTGGTGCTAGACATGGTCTTTTTTATGTTTTCTTTTTTTAGGAGGGTGGTGGATATTTTATATTTATTGATGGTAGTTGTTGCCATTGTTTTTTGAGGAGGGTGCATATTGCCATTGTTTATTTTAAGAGGGTGCTAAACTTTCAATGATTGGGGAGTGAAATTAGACATTTTTTTTTTTTGTAAACAATCAATCAATGTCAATGGCAATAGCTGTTTTTGTTATTTTCTCTTGTGTTGGTTTCAGCTAGTAATGCTAGCAAGACAGTTATCAGTTATGTTATATAATTTTTGTTGTTGGTGCAATGTTCTTATGAGGTTGATATTATTTTTAGATGTGTGCATATACTGTTGCTGGTTGAAATTGTGGATGCTAATGAATTTGTGGGTTCTGGTTGTATGTGCTAGTGCAAGAACAAAATGCACTAGCTCGCCTTAGTGTAGTTGTGGGAGCTACATCTTCCTGCATGAGCAATTTTGGGTACTGGTGTATCTTGTTGCACCAACACTTGTATGGGCTGGTGCAAGAAGATGCACCAGCAACCCAACTGGTGCAAGATGCACCATGACTGGTGCAAGTCAAGTGACATTTGAAACTAACATGTTCTTTTTTAAAAAACTTGTGCAACACAAGTGATCACTTTGTAATCGCGACTGGCATTTAAATGATCATTTTTTTTTAATAAAAACTTGGCACTCAAGCGATCACTATTTACAACTTATGGCATTGAAATGATCAATCGTAAATTTGCCACCATCCCTTAATTTCGCCATGGTTTGTAGTTGTAGCAAACCAGCAAACCATTACTAAATAAAAAATGCAGCAAATCATTATATCTTAAGCAAAAACTAACCAAAACAAACATTGACAATACACAACTAAATAATAAAACTTGTAAGTGCTCACGACTAATGCATTCCAACTCCGACATTCCATTTCTACCATAGATTACAACAAAACCTTCTGCTCCATACAAAAATTGCAGCAAAGCAAAAACACATTTTACTTTCATTTCCACATCTTCGATTATGGTAAACATACAAACTTCTTCTCATTACTCACTTCACATTTGAATAAACTACACAAGAGAATAACAACACAATCAATGTTCGATAATTTTTTTTTTTTTTAATTTTCAGCCTTGAAACCTCTCTCTTCAAATAGTCGACCAGAGATGTTAAACCCTTCATTTGAGCTTGCATTGAGTCGACATCCTCCCCACAGCAGCCTACAACTCCCCCTTACACAAACCCTTTAGAAAGCATCAATCTAATCCTATAACTCTTCTACAACCAGCCAAGAAGCCCAATTTGTATGCATCAAAACAGATATAAAATCTATCAAATCTAGGCCCAAGATCAAGGAGTGGCCTCTCCACAACCTCTACATACACCTTACTAGATGGCTTTAAAACATGCATTCGCCTGCATAGTCCCATACCTGCACATATTCTTCCTTATACCCACCCATCAGTAATTTCATCACCCTCATCTTAGCTCTCTTGCATTAATTCATTGACACATTAACCCCTACTTGCTCCTTCACTAACTGTTGAAATTGAGAACTCTTGATCCTGGGCATTGCTTTGATAGTGTTGAAAAAATGCTTTGATAACTACACACTCGTTATTCTTTTATTGTTAAAAATAATTGAATAAGTATGTTCCTCTTGCAAGGACCTAATATGGAATGACCTACTCTTACTTAGCGTGCCATAAAGCTTCCATGGACAATTGGGTTGTGAGCACTTAACTCTCACAATTTTTTTCGTGTTTCTAATGAATTTAACACTTTTCTGTTCACCAATGGAGTTCTTCACAACAGCTTCCTTGAACTGTTTGCCATCGTCAAATCTCATGCCCACAAACAAAATAGGTTTATCAACAGTCGGATTATAGCAATGGTACTTACTTTTTCTTCGACGTGCAGATTCTTCATCATCATTGTCAAGCTCATTCTCCGAACCAGCAACTTTATTGCCGCAGCTTTCTTCATCTTCACTTCTATTACCTTCTGCTGGAACTCCATCCCCATTTACTGGCTCGAGCCTCTTTGTTGAATGTCACGCCCCGATCCTCGGGCACGCACACATCCTTCTCACTTGGTCGATTATATAATGCGATATCCCAGGACTATGTATCGCCGACCCTTTCATTTTTCCTTTTTAAGCACATGCGGAAGCAATTAAAATCCCCAGACAATAAAACGATGGGATAGAAAAGCAGGGCCATATTTTTCATATTGAAATTTATAACCAAACTTTTATACAAAACACAAACCGCTTCATAACTATTCACTTCAAAAGGAATTCTCAAAAGAAGATAGACTCGGTCCATCCAGCCGCACTCAAAACCCCTCTCGAGATTATCTTCTTCTTCCAAAATCCTTCTCCTCAGGTTTTACCTCCAAGTCCTCCTTCCCAGACTTCTCCTCCTCAACTTCTCATCGGGGTCCTGAAATGTTTTCCCCAAACTGGGATGAGACTACGTCTCAGCGAGTTCTACCCCACTAAGCCAGATTAGTAAACCATTATACTATAGGCTGCCTATACACGCATAGGGCAGAAGACGTACCTTGGCCTTAGATCCCACCTCCGCACGCGCACAATTCACATAGACACCCAAGCAATCACATCACCGATCGAAACATCGATCAAATCGACCTAGTCGATTACAAGCCAACAAGACCACTCACGGTCATTTCTAATCACAACCAATTCACGACATCAAATCAAAGCAATGATCAATCGACTTAGTCGATTACATGTCAGCTGGACCATCTCTAGGTCATTCTAGTCATTGCTATACGTCTCAAGCGATAAAACCAATCACCGAGCCACGTGCATTCTCCAAGGCGATGCATCAAGTCACCGAGCCCACGTGTCTCTTTCAAGATGCCACATGCACTCATCGATTACATGTCGACGATGACCCTTCCCCGGCCGTTTAGTTCAATCGGTCAATCCATGACAAACGAATCAAATCATATCCGAGATTCCATCTATACTCGAAAATTAATCTCAACACTCCCGTTCAACATTCCCACTCAAATATAGGCTCAAGGCGCTAGAGGTGACCCCAACACGAAGTCTCGTCATCGTGCGGCACTTAGCCCTTGACCACAAACAACAATAGTATAAGGCGCTAGAGGTAGCTCACACGAAATCTCGCTATCGTGTGCAAGTACTTAGTCCTTCACTATAAAATGCAATAGGGTAAGGCGCTAGAGGTGACTCACACGAGATCTTCCATCGTGTAGCACTTAGCCCTCCACTATGCATAACAATGCAGCAAGGCGCTAGAGGTAATTCCCATGCGACTCAGGTCGCCATGTAATACTTAGTCCTTAACTATAATAAGCAATGGTATAAGGCGCTAGAGGTAACTCACACGAAGTCTTCTACTTGTGTAGTACTTAGTCCTTTACCTGCTCATAATCCATTGGTTACCCTCAACACAACCCACATCACATCAACTTCCAATACTCATCTTGCTTCTACTATAAGCCAATACACGATTAATCCATCACGGCCCAATGACATTGTGCCTCGCACTTAACTTTCTCGATTACAGTAATGTCTTGGCCTCATTTCTTCGTATTAGAAATATCCAATAAAATATCGTGCGTGGGCACACGGCTGGCCTTAGCCAAAATCTAATATTTTCCTTTCCATAACTCCCACATTTTCTGTAGTCCGCTCAAATAGTTTTGACATTATCAACCGATGCCCGGTTATTTTTCAATTAATAACCAATGATTTTCCAATGAAAGAATAATTCCAATCCTTCGCAAATAATTCAATTCAACACAAAATAAAGCTCCATTAAATAAACGGACTTCACCACGACGATCGTCACGAAATTTCGGTCGTCGACCATCTCAATCTTAATTTCCGAAAAATAAATAAATAATTAATTAATTCCGAAAATTAATAATTAATTTCAATAAATCCAATTTAGCTCAAATTAAAGCCCAATTAAATAAACGGGCTGTACCACGATCATCAGCATAAAAATTCGGCCACTAGCCATCCAAGTTGAATTTCCGTAAAATAAATAAATAAATAATTTATTTCGAAAAATAATATTTAAATACAAGAAATTCAATTTAGCTTAAAAATAAAGCCCGATTAAACAAACGGATTCCACCACGGTCATCAGCATAATTTTCCGGTTCCGGACTATCTCCCTTGAATTTTCGGAAAATAAATAATTATTTAATTTAATTCCAAAAATTAATATTTAAATGCCCAAAAATCTCACTTAGGCCCGAATCGCCAAATTGAAGCCCGATTAGGGGTCGGAAAATTCCCAAGACACTTCCCATGATTAGTAGACCACGTCTACTTACTAATTGCACAATCAATTTATCTAATTTGCATCACAATTAGCTAATAAACACTAATCCATACTAATCTAACAACCTAAACATAATTAATTGAAACTAAACAACCAATAAGAATAATTAGCCAACTAATCCAGGATTAGTGAGATTACTCACCAAATCGCGCGCAAATCGGATCAATCCGACGGCGGCGACGCGAGGAACGATTGTCCCCAAAGCACGGCTCGGGTTCGGGGCCGGGAAATGGCCCAAAAGCGGGCCTAAAGCCGCTGAAACCCACTCCGTTGGGTGGCTGTTCGGGCTGAGAAAGAACACCAAACAGCAACCAAATAACGCAGCAAGGGTGGCAAGGTGCGGGGGAAGGCCGGTGGAGGTCCGGCGAGCTCAAACGGTGGCCGGAGGTGGCCGGATCGAGCTGGACAGAGGCCGAACAGGGCTGGGTCGCGCGGGGGAGAGACAACCGCGAGCGGCGGGCGCGAGGCGAAGCGCGCGGCGGCGAGCGGCGCGGGCGCCGGCGTGCGGTGCGGCGGCGGAACGAGCGGCGACGGAGCAAACGGCGAGCTACAGCTTCTGGTTCGCCGAGCGTGAAGAAAAAAGGAGAAGGAGAAGCTGGTTCTATCGTGCAGGGGAAGAAAGAAGAGAGAGGAGAGAGAAGAGAGAGAGAGAGAGAGAAAAGAGAGAGAGAGGAGATAAGCTTGGACTAGTCAAAGGGAGGAGAGAGAGAGTGAGAGTCGGTTGGGGGAAATCGCACGAGGGGGAAAAAGGGAGAGGAGAGAGAAAAAGAAAAAGAAAGAAAGAAAGAAAGGAGAGGGAGAGGGAGGAAAAAGAAAAGGGAATTACATATTTCCTTTATGCAAATTTTCCTTTTCTCTTTTCCTTTTCCATCCTATTTTATTTTGGTCTTCAATTTTCCTCCGATAATTTCTTTATTGAAATTTCGGACCCGTCAATAAATTGACGAGCGATGAGACAGGATCCTATTTATCCAGTCAAATTGAAACCCGAAAATCTGGATGTCACATTGAAGGTGCAAATTTTTTTCTCAGAAATTCCCTTTGCTTTTGTCTTGATTGTGCGAGTTCATCATCATCTTCGTCACTTGGGAAATTTACTGAAGCAAAATATTCATCTTCCGATTCACTGGATAAAGCAATTTCCCATTCTAATACAATGAAGTCCTCATCGCCCAAATCTTCACCAAAGCTTTCAGGACATGTCACTGTTTGTTCATCTTTATCGATGTGAGTTCTCTCCTTTTCATCCCCGACCTGATTACTCGCTTGAATAGGATCCCTCACTTCTCCTCTTTCGATGGTGGTCTGCTCATCCCCATTCTCATCCTCATCCTCACCATTCTCATCATCATCCTCATGCTCACCATTACTATAATACTCAACATATACCTTAGCTTCTTCGCCATGAAGATAATAGTAAATAATATCCTTAATACCATTATCGTCATTAAAAAATCTCAACCCATCCTTCAATTCCTTCCTAGGAACACAGTAATGTATTTTTTGCACTTTGCATCGTAAAAAATACACAAAATCCCTCAGAAAATCAGTATATGATGGCTTCCGAACATTGACAAAAATAGTACCTTCATTTCCACTAGTATATTCCCAATCATCGGTGCCAATAAGAAACTCTCCACCATAACAAACAATGATGCCTACCTGATTTGCGTCCATGTCGATACTGCACCCAATGAAAAAAAACAAATGTCATTACTTATTGGGACCACATGACATAATCAGCAACTTCACATGGAGGTCATTGTCATTTTGCTGTTAAGAAACAAATGCAACTAATCTCCCAAATTCAGTGCTTTTACAGAAACAAAATAAACTAAATTGAATAAACAAAATGAGGTCCTACCACCCATTTTTCAATTCAATCACATTCGGTCCCCCTGTTTCCCCCACAGAAACAGTCCAATTAATTAAATAAATTCGGTCCCACTATTGTTTCCCCCCGAGTCGAGCCCCATTTTCCCCTCCACGCCCTATTGTTCTATTTGGTCCCCACAAAAGAAAGGGAACGAACGACAAAACCCTCAAATTTTCTATTCGGTCCCCACGACTTTCCCCCTGAGCCAAACCCTCAATTTGCCCTCCACGCCCTAACTTGCCTGTCGGAACCCTAAATTTTTCAGTAAATTGACCCACGTACAGAACATGACAAACCTGAGTGAGCGAGAGTTGAGGACGCAGCCAGTGAACGAACGTGAACGCTGGCGCAACTACAACGGCGGCCGAGCGACGGCGGCCGAGCGACGGCGGGCGAGTGAACGACGGTGGGTTAGCAAGCTATGGCCGGCGGCATCGAGCAAGAACCCTATACGAACACCATTTTTGGCCCACGTCGTTTTTTACCGTATTCAATCCACTATACGACGATCGTTTTGTATGTAATCCACGTGAAATGGTAAAACGACGTCGTTTCTTACAAAGAAAAGGAAACGGCATCGTTTTATGCCATCCACCGTGGACAATATTAAGAGTTGTTGAATTTTTTTTAAAAATATACATGCCATGTAATCATTTTGGCCAGAATTTCTCGCCGGTGGCACCAAAGTGATCGTTTTTTCTCTAATTTGGCACTTAAGTGATTTGGCGGAAACTTTTGGCACCAAAGTGAGCACTGTACACAACTTATGGCATCATTAGTGTACTTATCCCATGATTCCTTCGTAAAGTTGAGAGATTATTTGATGATGAATTATTGAGCCTAAACATTGCGTGAGTTATTGAGTGTAATTGGGGCTTGAGAAATAACGAGAGTGTTTGAGTAACTCAATTGTGTAATCGCCGTTGTATCGTTTGATCTATAGTCAAATTACACTAAGCCTCAAATTTTATTTGGACAATAATATATTGTTCACCCTTTGAATAGTCTAGAATGTTGGGTTTGTGACCTTTTGCTCTAATACCCTTTGTAAGATAGTTACACTAGAGAATTGTAATAGACAACTAAAAACACACTCGCTATACTAAATTGTGGCACAAGTATAACACTCAAAAATTGTCTCACTCTTATACAACTATTACAATATAGTCTCTCTCTTACCACACTATATACTCAAAATACTCAAAACAAAGTAGCAGATACAAGCGCATACACTTAGCTATTCTATCTTCCCTTCTCAATCATAGAGGGATAACTCGCTCACACAGAGCTACTAAGGTTGTAGTGGCTCTCTCTTGAAGTTCACTTATGCACTTGTTGGCTTCCTCTTTGGCCTAAGGCTCTTCGCCTTGACCTGAGGCTGCGATACCTCTCTCTGTGGCCTTGAGGCATGCCTAAGTCTCTCTGTTCTGCTTGCGGTGGCTTCAGGCTGTTAAGCCTCTCTTTGAGGCCTTTCGGCCTGTCTTCAAATGCTTCACTGATTGCCTTATTTATAGGCTGAGGTTTTCACCACTTCTTAAAGATTGTTGACTTCAGTGTGAACTGAGAACAACCGCAACTTTTTCATTTCAAGCCAAAGTCCGAGTTGAACTTCGTGTTCTTTGTTCTTTTGACTTTTCTTTTACGAGTGTCGAACAATTGGAGTGCCAAAATTTAGCACGGAGGGACACTTAAATGCTAAAAATTAAAAAAGTGACATTTAAGTGCTAAAATCGGAAAAAAAAAATGGATCACTTAAATGCCAACGGCGAGAGAATTGGGCCAAAATGCTATTGTGGCAATTTTTCGGCAAGGCAAGTGCAAAATGAAGTGGTTTTGCTTTTGATGTGGATAAGTAATTAATATAAAAATTAATTAAATTAAATTTAAAACTAAATTTATTTTAAAAGCAAAAAAACAAGAGAGAGAGAGAGAGAGAGAGAGAGAGAGAGAGAGAGAGAGAGAGAGAGAGAGAGAGAGATTGTAGGCGATGAGGGCCGGCTGGGGTTGCCGGGCCTTGGCTAGAGGCCGGTGACCTCGGCTAACCGGAGGTGAGCGCCCGCGAGCCCTTGCCCAAATCCCCTAACGGGTGGCGGCCCTTGGCTTGGCCGAACGAGGGTCACCGACTCTCGCTGGATCTGGGGGAGGGCCATGTCCCTCACCCTAGACCGCGAGCCCTTGCCTTTGGAGGGGCCGATGACCTCGGCCCGCCCTCCCCCCACCATTGCTGACCCTTCCCAGTGAAGGCGGGGAGGAGGCGGTGGCAAGGGCTAAGCCCTCAGCCACCTGCAACTGTTCATCTTCCTCCTTCCTCTCTCTCTCTCTCTCTCTCTCTCTCTCTCTCTCTCTCTCTCTCTCTCTCTCTTAAATTAATTAATTATTATATTAAAATTCAAATCCGTGCCAAAAACGACGTCATTTTGGCGTTTCTTTGCTGAGTCAGCTCTCTAGCGAACCACGTAGGCGAGTAAAATTAATAAAAAAATTACCACATAGGATTTTCAACAGGGTTCACTGAATGTGGCACTCAAATGTCCAATTTTTTTTTTATTTAAATGACACTTAATTGTTACTTTCATAATTTTTGGCACTTACGTATCTTCTCGTACCAAGTTTTGGCATTCGTGATGGTAATTTTGCCTTTCTTTCACCAATTTGTCAACAATTGTGGGCTGCATGTCCAGTAACCGACTCCACGGAGAATGAACTTCCTTTTTCTTCTTCTTGTAAACTTTCTCTAGAATTCTCACGTGTAGTGGAGAATTCTTTCTTTGCTTTCTTCATGCTTGCGTCTTCTTGTTTTCATATTAGGTGTTAGACTCCAACACAGAAGACAAATTTAAAGAAAAAAACAAATACGTGCAATATAGTCAACGTTCACACAATGAGGCCTTCGGGATTTGTGGGTAAACAAAAACTCAGATCCCAGGCGAGAGCATTCAAAGAAGGCATACCTAGATCCGAAAAGAGAGAAGAAAATGAATAAGAGAAAAGCATTGTATGGCTTAGCGGCCGTTCCACCACTAGTCCCTCTGTCCGTGTACGCCTACAAAGCCCTGCAGAGGAAAAGATGCGCGGCCCCTCGGAACTACGATGTGTTCTTGAATTTCAGAGGCCCAGACACTCGCACTGGCTTTGTCGATTTCCTCTACAGCAGCCTTGTGGCTGCTGGGTTTCACATTTTCAGGGATGATGACGCGCTCCCAATCGGCGAAGAGATAGAGCTGGAGCTCCTCCAGGCCATCAGAAGTTGCAGGATTGCGATCCCCATCATTTCTTAACAGTATTTCGAGAGTAATTGGTGCCTTCGTGAGCTCACCGAGATTATGAATTGCTTTGTAAAGCATGACACATCAGTCTTCCCTATATTCTATAAGGTGGATGTTGTTGATGTACGTCGCCTACGCAATCACTTTGGAGAGGCTCTATTGAAACCGGAGATACAGGGCAGGCGAGAAGAAGTGGCGGAATGGGAGAAAGCGCTGCGTGATGTAACGTATATTGGAGGATGGATATCACAGAACATTGCTAATGGGTATGTATGTATGTATGTATGTATGTATGTGCATGAATTTACGAATCTACGAGTCGAACCCCTATGCTTTTAGATCGGACTGGATGATGCGGAATCGCAGAGATAGGGAAAGGAAGGCTATACGACTAACTTTGATTTACACACACGTGGTGGACAGGAATGAAGGAGAGCTGGTGAAAATTGTGGTCGCAAGGGTTTTGAATGAATTGAAGCCAACGTGGATCGAACGGCTCCCCTTGTTTCCGATATTGATGTCTAATCGCCACATAAGATTATGTAAGTATTCTGTGTTCATCATCTGAGAGCTTTGGCCTCCTCAACTCCACATAAAGTCGTAAGGTTCGCATGGTTTATGACTACCGATCTCGTGGCTTTTAAAAGTTACCTGGTCTTTTAAGATTTTCATATGATTCGTATGGGCTGCATCTCATCATCTCCCTTGGTGTGTCTTACTGGATCACAGTGTATCATCACTATTTGAAGGAGAAAGGAAGACTGCGTCAATGCCAAGTGTTCTTGGCCTTTCGTGGCTGTGATACTCGATACGGCTTTGCTGCATACCTATACATCAGCCTTGTGGCTGCAAAAATCAGAGTGTTTTATAATGATGATAGCTGCATCGTAGGTAAAGTCATCAGTGATGAGCTTATAAATGCCATTGAACATTGCAAGATATCAATTTCAATTCTCTCTCCAAATTTTACTTCCTCTCCTTGGTGCCTTCGTGAATTAGAATCCATGGTTATATGCAAGAAAACAAAGGGGCAAAAGATATTGCCCATCTTCTACAAAGTGAATCCATCAGATGTCCGAAATTTATCCCTTTCATTTGAATCAAATTTTTTTTTATACATGAGGAGCGTTTCGGTAGAGATTGTTCTGAGCGTTGGATGCATGCTCTCAAGGAGGTTGGGTCCTTTAAAGGATGGGAATCGGAGAAAATCGCCAATGGGTACTTACTTTCATCTTTCACAAAAAATCTTAATTTGGTCCTATTACCAGAAACTTCTTGTACTACTCAGAGCTCACTTATCTTTGTTTGGCGATTGGTAGGCATGAAGCAGTACTTGTGAAACAGGTCGTCAAGGAGGTTTTGAGGTTGTTGAAGAATCCCTAGACACAAGATGGCAATCTCCATCCACTACATATTGACTCATTGCTAGCGTACCTAACACCTCACTTCTATCACTTGTGTTTCCTGTTTTACAAGAGGATTTTCCGAGAACATCAAACATGTCATCATTTATTGTTGATCATTTGCATTAATTTTCTAAAGAATGGTGAGAAATTCTTTCGTATTCAAATGCAACACGGCTAATGGATGTCTCATGTTCGGATTTACAAGTCTATTTTGTCACAGAGAGAGAGAGAGAGAGAGAGAGTACATAGAAAGAAGCGTAAATGAGTGCAGGGAGACCAACGGAATGAAAGGCAAAGAGAAAATTGTCCAAACAATAGAAGGTCCAGTGACCTTAATTAGTTATCTGAAGGTGCCATAAAGGAGATGCTATTGAGTGGAAGTAAAATGTGATCCCCGAAATGCAGATTGCCATCTAATTAAGTCAAGTACATCTTCCTTACTCAAACTAGTTGAGCTCGTACCAGCATAAAACAAGATGAAAAAACTAAAATGGAAACAGCTGCAATTCGCATTCACATAACTTGAAATATACCACATTGTGCTGGATCACTGGAAGATAATATCTCCTTTCTTCACTTTCTTGTCTTTTTAATACTAAAATCTGATCATGCATGCATGGGAAAAGAAGCCATTTGATACCTAGCTAAGGTTGTTGAGAGGGGCTTTTCCTTAGGAATGGAGAAGGCAACAATTAGATCTATTCAATGATTCAACATGTCGATCTTCATGTCACTTGTTGAAAAAGTTGTACATATTTGTTGCCCTCAATTTCTATAATATCTGATTGTACTTTTCTTTGGATATGAAAATGGGGTTATTTTACAACGTATTAGTTTTCTTATGGAGTAGAACAAGCCACTACGAAAAAGAGAATACGTTATTTCTCTTCTTCATACAATAGCAATAGGAAACTAATCTAGTTCCATCTTTTCATGTGCGGCTTGTGTGGTATTAATACATCATTGTTTATTGTTTTGAATAATCCTACAGACTCGTCTTGATTTACAAACATTTACTGAAGCGCAAAAATTTATTGAAGCGGCTTGTCTATGCTCGATGTTAAAATCTACATTTGCGAGTGTGAAAATATTTTGAGTCCACAAAAATTACAAATGAAAGATATCAAAAATTAGAAGAAGAAGTAGAGGAGGAGGAGGAGAGCAGAAGAAGCAGAAGAAGAAGAAGGAGAAGGAGAAGGAGCAGGAGCAGGAGTAGGAGCAGGAGGAGGAGAAAGAGGAGGAGGAGAAGAAGAATGAGAAGAAGAAAAGGAGAAGGAGAAGGAGAAGGAGGAGAAGCGGAAGAAAAGGAGAAGGAGAAGGAGGAGAAGGAGGAGAAGGAGGAGGAGGAGGAGGAGGAGGAGAAGGAGAAAGGACGAGCAGAAGAAGAAGGAGGAGGAGGAGGAGTAGAAGGAGAACACCCAAAACAAGGCCTTTCATTCTCTTTTTCACATAATCAAACGGTTCCTTTTCCCTTTTTGACATATTCAAGTTACTAATTGATCGTGCCAGTATCCTTGAAAGGTTTATTATTTTAAATTAGCCCTAATCATTTTAGAAAAGAAAAGAACGACCAAGACAGATAGATGAGACTTTTCTACGTGTACATGCACTTACAAAATAGCAGCATCCTCCATACAAACTTTGCACATGCGGCAACCTGTGCGGCACCCATGCAGCAACTGTGTGGTATCCATACGGCTTGTGTGGTATTAATACATAATTGTTTATTGTCTTGAATAATCTTACAAACTTGCCTTGATTTATAAAAATTTATTAAAGCGACTCGTCTATACTTGATGTTCAAATCTACATTAGTAAGTGTGAAAATAATTTGAGTCCACTAAAATTACAAATGAAAGATAAAAAAAATTAAAAGAGGAGGAGGAGGAGGAGGAGGAGGGCCCGGGGGAGGAGTAGGAGAAGTAGAAGAAGAAGAAGAAGAGTAGAAGAAAAAGAAGAACAAGAGGAGGAGGTGGAGGAAGAGGAGGAGAAGAAGTGGAGTGGAAGAAGAAGAAATCAGAATCAATTAAGCACTTGAAATCTATCAAGCAAGGGTATAGTGCCAACATGCTCGAGTGGAAGAGCCCTCAATAGAGTAGTTGTTATGCTGCAAGAGCTTGGATTTTGCCAATGTTTTCTTATACAATTTCCTCACTATCTCAATCCACTCATCTAAACTTGGTAGAAAGAGTCTATTGGCTGAATTAACGCCCATGTATTTTAGGATTCTTGAAGAGCTTCATCGTTGGGCTCACTAGATCACTATTGATTTTAAATAATGAAGTTGATATAGTATCATGCAAACTTTGATACTTAACTTTCTATGGATTAATATCACCTGAAAGTAGATATATATTATTATCAAAACACATAGTCTTCACCTTTGGGAAGTACAACATGTCTTCAAAGGTAAATTTTTCCAGCAGATTAGATCTGTTCTTGTATCAAATTCAAAGCCCTCCCAACCTATAGACAATGGCAATTATTTGACTTGACTATCAAAAGGTATGACTAATAAGGAAAACATATAAGAATTCAATTAAGCACTTGAAATCCATTAAGCATGGGTATAATGCCAGTAAACTTGGGTGGCAGAGCCCTCAATAGAGCAGGCGGTGTACTATAGGTGCGAAAGAACATATAATCACTAAGGAGAATGAACGTGATTCATTTAATCTCCTATAAGGTCACATGTTCAGTATGAGAGATGCTAATATAAATGCCTACAGCTCATAAGGGTGCAAACTCAGAGCCATCACTGTCATAGCCATCTCCCTTTGAGAAAGTAGAGTGGTACAAAGAAGATCCTTCATTTCTTGAACTCTCTACTATACTTGGCTGCGTCTCACTTACCATTTCACAAAAGGACCCCCAAAATAAAGCCTCTCATTCTCCATTTCACATAATCAAACAGTTCCTTCTCCCTTTTTAACACATTCAAGTTACTAACTAATCGTGCAAATGTCCTTGAAAGCTTTATTAGTCTAAATTAGCCCTAACCAATTTAGAAAGGAAAAGAACGACCAAGACAAAGAGATTGGACTTTTCTATTTATGCATGCACCTACAAAATAGCAGTATCCTCCATACAGACTTCGCACATGCAGCAACCGTGCGACATGCACCCCCATGAGCTGCATGCGTTTATGTTAACATCTCTCATGCTGAACATGTGACCTCATAAGAGATAAAATAAATCGTGCTCATTCTCCTTAGTAATTATATGTTCTCGTGCACCTGTAGCACACTGCCTATTCTATTGAGAGCTCTTCCACCTAAGCTTGCTGGCATTATGCCTCTCGCTTGATAGATTTTAGATGCTTAATTGATTCTTATTTCTTTTCCTTAATACTTGTGCCTTTTGATAGTCAAGTCAAATAATTGTCATTTTCTATAGGTGGAGGGGGTTGAATTTGATACAAGAATAGATCCAATCTACTAGAAAATTTACCTTTGAAGACATGTTGTACTTTCAACAGGTGAGGACTATATTTTTTGATAATAGTATATATCTACTTTCAGGTTACATTAATTCATAGAAAGCTAAGTATTAAAGTTTGCAAGATGCTATACCAACTTCATTATTTAATATCAATAGTGATCTAGGGAGCCTAGTGGTGAAGCTCTTCAAGATAATCCAAGAATACATGGGGTTGATTCAGCCGATAGACTCTCTTCACCAAGCTTAGATGAACGGATTGAGCTAGTGAGGAAATTGTATAAGAAAACGTTGGCGAGCAATTACGATAGAATGAGGAGCTACTACTATTGTACTTGACAAGTTCACATGACTTTAACGATCTTCATCTCTATGAAGAAACTTCAATTGAAGTCAGCGATAGGTGTGGGAAGATGAACTTCATCTCTTTAAATATCAGAGCATTGCTAGTTTCGAGTAAATCTTGATTATTTTTGCCCGTTCAATTGATAGGTGAATAATTATTTTCATCTTTACATTGGAAACATCAAAACTATGTTAGATTTGAATTGACAAACCCGGTGATCTTGATCTGTAGAAATTCAAAATCTTTTCTGCATATAGGTCACAGAAAATGCTCATAACTTTCACCTTTTAGACATCAAAAGTATGTTCAATTATGACAACTCCAGTAGCTTGCAACCTCTAAACATTGAAACTCTATTGGATTATAATCATAGATGACATCTACAACTTTACCTGTCTAGTTTGTCATCTCCCAAATTTTGAACTTTTGTTGCATTTGGTATTAGAAACTAGCTATACTGCAAAATTAACTAGTTTAACTTGTCCTTTGCCAAAGTAGAAACATCGTGATCACATGTCTCATTTCTTGACAGCTCGGAGTTGTAGGTCCTGCAAGACCACCAGATGGGCATGGTGATGAAGACCATCCTCATTATTTCAGGCTTCAGTTTTCTGTACTTTGCTGGATCCACCAAAGGCTAACTTGTTCTGTTTGCTCCTTTTTGTTCATAGTTTAAAAGGCCGTTGCCCAGCAACAGTTGAGTTGCAACTTTGTTTTTGGTACTTTGGATGCGGAATATTTTGCTCTCAGAGCTATGAATATTATTGTTAGGTCTTCCTTGGATTTGTTGCTGAACAATAATTCTCTTGTGACCCTATGCAAGGAATTTAATGAACAATTTGAGCTTTGAGGATATGCTTGTTCAATATGTTTCGGCGCTGAGATTTACTCTTGCAATTAGAGGTGAAATAAGCCACAAATGAGTGACGATTGTAAAGTGTTTTAGGTAACTTAAGAGTACCGCTGGTATAGCAAACGTGCATTGACAGAAGTTTGAGTAATTACTACATTGGGCACCTCCCTTTTATGCAGGGAAAGCTTATATTGCATTTTAGAGTTCAAACTTGAATGAGAGTTGCTAGTATGCGGCAGCAGTACTGATAAAAAAAGAAATCAAAGGATTGTCCTCTGGCACTTTTTAGTCCACCGCAACTGCTTTGACTGGAAGCTCTCCGTAAAGGAAGCCAGATTGACCCTTTTACTGTTCAGGGGGGCGAATTTGTAAATTCATATTTTCCGTAGTCTTCGCTTGTGCACTGACTGCACCAGGTAGAACCTCCCCCGCTCAATTTTGAATTTTCTGTTGCATTTCTTTTTTTTTTATTTTCCTATCGGATCATTTTGTCTTTGGCTGCAATAGCACGCGAGATATATTTTCTTTTTTCCTTTTTCTTTCCTTTTTCATGCTCGAATCACGTGGCGTTGATTTTGTTTCTGACTTGTTGGTAATGTCTACCTTCTTTATTTACTCAACAAATCCTTAGGGGTGTTGTTGGCCAAAATTAGGTCCCATTGATCCCCAAATGCCGAAATATTTCAGTAAAAAGTATTTTTCACGACATGCTGTGGAAGCAATTTATATTGCTGGGCTGTAGAAAATAGTAAATAGACCATGTCACATTGACCCCAAATGCATGTTAAATACGTATGAGCTAGTAGCTGTACTTCCAGAAAAGGATTTGAGAAGCACTTGTCTTGTCTCTAGATTAGCATACCCTAAACGAAGTTGCATAGATCTTATGAATCGTACTGTACAATATCCATATATTAAAGAAACTTCTTCTTGTAACGAGGGAACCGTGTTCTGTCTATAATTATTTCCCACCGAAACACTTCACTTGTGCGCATGCGGTGTCAAATAACTATTTTCCATGAATAGGATATATAAGAATACTCTGCAAATTACTTCAAGTCCGTGGAGAAGAATAAGGACCGTGTTGGAGAAATCTTTCTAAAAGTGTTTTGAAGCTGACAAAACGTTTCCATCAGTCTAGTCTGGAAGCTGTGCAGACCCTTGTACTGTGAGTCTGAAGACTTTCAGATCACCAGACTCAGCTCTCAAGACTCAAGACTCAAGACTATTCTCATTGACAGTCTCTAATCCAAGCGACGAAGGCGATCCGAGCTAAAGTGTTTGGTTGAGGATTTGGTCTTATCGACCGGAGAAGATCACTTGGTTGGATTTGATATAACGGATTATTTATTCGAATTCAAGATCGTTTGAAGATCCGATGATTGACGAAATATTATTGGAAGGTTCTATTCTTGGAAACCAAGATCCTGATTGTATGGGCGAACAGGATTGATGGGCTATCGACATGTTCCTTTAATAGCTCGAATAATCTTCTTGATTGATTCTGTCCAACGGGTTGATTGGAAGAATTCCTTTGGTAAGTGCCAACGGGTATGATGGCATAAAGGAGTATAAAAGGAAGATGTTCCAAGCTGTTCTAGTGTGTGCTCGATAGAAAAATTCCAGTCCGAAGCTTCTTGATTGTTAGTCAATTCATATTGAGCGAAACCGTATACACAAAGAGAGTCTATACTTAGTGATACCTTGAGAAAGTGTGGTAGATCTTCTACACCAAGAAATCAAGGAAGATCGGTCTTTGTAACATCTCTTTGTTCATAGTGGAATCCAGCCCGGTGGGCTGTCGGTGCGAAAAGAGTGGACGTAGGCTTGAAACAAGCCGAACCACTATAAACCTTGCGTTCAATTTTCTCTTCCCTACTCTCGTCTTATCTTTATCATTGCGTGCTTATTAACAAAGATAAATTGTCTTATTTCTATTGATTGTCCGGTATCGTGCGATTATCAAGAGAAATTATTCTTTATACCTATTCACCCCCCTCTAGGTACTTGTACTAGCCATATCAATTGGTATCAGAGCTCGTGTACTCACTTTATTTGAAGTGTTTTACTTTAGAGTAAAAGATCCATGGCTAGTATGCTAGCTCCAGGGCTGGTGGAAGGGCAAAGTAATACCAGACCACCATACTTTGATGGAAAGGATTACAACATCTGGAAAAACAAGATGAAAGCGTTCCTACGATCGAAAGATCCTCTAGAATGGGACGTTGTAGAAAAAGGAATCACTCCTAAAGCTGCATCTGTCTCAGAAAGAGGAAAAGAAACTGTTGAGTCAAGAGAAATGACTCAGGAAGAGATAACCAAGAGACAAGCACTCGATGCAAAAGCAATTTATTCTTTCTATTGTGCTTTGTCACCTACTGAATATAACAGAATATCTTCTTGTGATACAGCTAAAGAAGTCTGGGATAGATTACATATCACTTATGAAGGAACAGATCGAGTGAAGGAGACTAGAATCAACATTCTCCTCGGTCAATACGAAGCCTTCAAAATGAAACCTGGAGAATCTATAAGCGACATGTTTAGCCGTTTTTACGAAATTGTAAATGGTCTTGAAAATCAAGGACAACCAATTTCGATCCCATGAAGGTAAACAAGCTCTGCGTGGACTCTCCAAGGATTGGAATCACATAAAGACTTCAATAAGAGAGACGCAAAGAATCATGCCACTATCTCGTCGACGAGCTGGTTGGAACTCTTCAGTCTTGCGAAGTGGAACGAATTAACGAAGATGAAGATCCAAAAGGTAAGAAGTCCATTGCATTAAAATCAAATGATGATTCTGATGTTACAGATTCCGAAGATGATATGGATGATGAGGAGCTTGCTCTCATGATAAGAAGATTCAGAAAGCTGAATAGAAAAGGAAGAAGATTCAACTCAAAGAAACAAAGCTTTCAAAAACAACAGACCAAGTCTGTTGATGATGATGAATCAAACAACGATGTAGTTTGCTTCGAATGTAAGAAAAAGGGACACATCAGACCTAACTGTCCTCTTCTAAAGAAGAAGAGAGGAAAAGCTGGAAAGTCTCGAAAGGCTCTCAAAGCCGAAACACGGGAGTGATACTGAGTGTGAAGAAAGTGAAGATGAGTATGCCAATTTGTGTCGATGGCGCAATCGGACTCGGACTCGGACTGGATCGACTCGGACGGTGAATTTGAGGTAAGTAATTTTAAAATTCCTGTCAAGGTTTGAAGTATATTGATGAGCTGTGTTTTAGTCTTAAGACTTCTCTTAAAAGGATTTCGAACTAAAAAGGAAAACTCGCTTTAAAACAACGGGAAAATGTTTTGAAAGAAAGAGTCAAATGTTTAGACATAAATGTTTCTACACTTAAAGAAAGTGAAGAAAATCTTTTGAAAGAAAATGCTCTTTTAAAAATTGACTCATCAAATATTTCAAAGAAATTTTCAATAGGGTCCGAAAAACTTGAAAAAATTCTTTCGGCTCAAAGACCGTATTTCAATAAATCTGGTTTAGGTATGACAACGAAACTATTCCATTGATTGATTTTCCTAAAGTAAAAGAAAGAATTAAGCAAAGACCCTCAAGAGAGGCTTACAAAAATCATTTCAAGAAGGTTTTTGTAAAGTCTCGTAGGTCGTAATGCTCTCAAGTGTTCAAAGTGCAATAGCCAGGATCACTTTGAAAAGAGTGTCCTATGGTTTGGAAACCCGTTAAGAAAACTTGGGCTAATACTTTGTTTATCTCACTAACAACAATGGACCCAAGAAAATATGGGTACCAAAGAAAGCTTGAGATTCTCATTTGATTGCAGGTCTCCATCAAGAGAAAGGTAAAGTGGTATACGGACAGCGGATGTTCAAGACATATGACAGAGACTCAAATTGCTTTACAAAGCTTGTTCAAGTAAATGGTGGAAAAGTATCATTTGGAGGAAACAAACAAAGGAAGAATTGTGGGATTTGGAACTGTGAAAATTGGAAATCTCACAATAAGTAATGTTTCCTTAGTAAAAGGACTCAATTACAATCTTCTCAAAGATCAGCCAATTGTGTGATATCGGCTTTAAGATCTTCTTTCAAGAAGGAATATGTTCGGAACCAAGTAAAGACTCTACTCGTCTTTCATGGGTCGAAGGCATGGAAATATCTATCTTTTGGATGTGAAACCGGATGAATCGCAATGCTTAATTTCAATCCAAGACGAAGCAAGCTTGTGGCACGAAAGCTTGGTCACATCAACATGAAACAATTGGCCAAAATCTCATCAAAGCAGCTTGTTCGTGGTTTACCCAATTTATCATACCAAAAGTCCGATCTATGCACTCCATGTATATTGGGAAAGCAGGTAAGAAATTCATTTAAGCCAATAAATCATGTCTCTACTAATCATGTACTGCAGCTGCTGCATATGGATCTCTTCGGACCAACCGAACCCGAGCATTGGAGGTAAGAAATATTGCCTAGTAATCGTGGATGATTACTCCCGATTTACTTGGGTATATTTTCTTGCAAGTAAGTCGAAACCTTCTCGTATTTTGAAAAATTTGCTAGAAAAGTTCAAAATGAAAAAGGATGTGTTATTTCAAGTATAAGAACAGACCATGGAGGTGAATTTGAAAATCAAGATTTTACAAAATTTTGTGATGAATCGGCTTTAAGCATGTGTTCTCCTCTCCATACACTCCTCAGCAAAATGGAGTTGTGGAAAGAAAGAATAGATCTCTTCAAGAAATAGCTAGAACTCTTTTAATTGAAAGTAAAATTTCTTCACGATTTTGGGCTGAGGCTGTTTCAACAGCGTGCTATATTATCAATAGAGTCTTTTTAAGACCTATTCTAGAGAAAACCCCTTATGAGTTATTCAAAGGTAAGAAGCCTATTGTTTCGTACTTTCATGTATTTGGTTGCAAATGCTTTATATTGAAAAATGCAAAAGATCGAGTTGGTAAATTTGAAGAAAGATCATATGAAGGCATCTTCCTTGGATATTCTACATCAAGCAAAGCCTACAGAGTCTATAACAAGAAGAGTCAATCAGTGGAGGAATCAATGAATGTCAAGCAAGTAAGTCTGAAACCTTCTCGTATTTTGAAAAATTTGCTAGAAAAGTTCAAAATGAAAAAGGATGTGTTATTTCAAGTATAAGAACAGACCATGGAGGTGAATTTGAAAATCAAGATTTTACAAAATTTTGTGATGAATCTGGCTTTAAGCATGTGTTCTCCTCTCCATACACTCCTCAGCAAAATGGAGTTGTGGAAAGAAAGAATAGATCTCTTCAAGAAATAGCTAGAACTCTTTTAATTGAAAGTAAAATTTCTTCACGATTTTGGGCTAAGGCTGTTTCAACAGCGTGCTATATTATCAATAGAGTCTTTTTAAGACCTATTCTAGAGAAAACCCCTTATGAGTTATTCAAAGGTAAGAAGCCTATTGTTTCGTACTTTCATGTATTTGGTTGCAAATGCTTTATATTGAAAAATGCAAAAGATCGAGTTGGTAAATTTGAAGAAAGATCGGATGAAGGCATCTTCCTTGGATATTCTACATCAAGCAAAGCCTACGAGTCTATAACAAGAAGAGTCAATCGGTGGAGGAATCAATGAATGTCAAATTTCAAGACTCGGTGCAAAATGAATCCGGTCGAGACTCAACATGAAGAGTCCGAATCGCCTTCGAGACTCTCCAAAGGTTTCAACTCAAGAAGCATCTCGGACTACGGAAGACCAGCATCAAATTGTTCGTGAAGATTCAAGTAAAGAAAGAGATCATCAACCAGACAAATCAACCAAGAATCTTGGAAGCATAAGTCCAATCATCCCAAAGATCTCATTATCGGCGAAATTAATGAAGGAATTCGCACTGAGATCCAAAAGGCGCGAAGAGTCTAGTGTCTTTGTGGCTCTCATCTCGAAATTGAACCAAAAAACATAGAAGAAGCTTTATCTGATGAAAGCTGGATTGAAGCTATGCAAGAAGAGCTAAGACAGTTTAACATTAATGATGTCTGGGAATTGACATCCAAACCAAAAGGTAAAACTGTTATTGGAGCTAAATGGGTGTTCAGGAACAAGATGAATGAGAAAGGAAAAGTCGTAAGAAACAAAGCAAGACTCGTGGCCAAGGGATACACGCAAGAAGAAGGGATAGACTATGATGAGACTTACGCACCGTAGCAAGGTTAGAAGCTATTCGATTGTTGCTTGCTTTTGCTTGTTATAAAAATTTCAGGTTATTCCAAATGGACGTCAAAAGTGCCTTCCTAAATGGATTTATCCATGAGGAAGTTTATGTGGAACAACCACCAGGGTTGAAGACCCAAAGAAGCCAGACTTAGTCTTCAGACTGAAAAAGGCCCTGTACGGTTTAAAGCAAGCACCTCGAGCTTGGTACGACAGACTAAGTAAGTTTTTAATTCAGAATGGTTTTGTAAAAGGTAAAGTAGATACTACTCTATTTATCAAAAAAGAAAACAAAAGCTTTTTACTTGTTCAAATATATGTGGATGATATCATTTTTGGATCCTCTAATGAAAGTATGTGCAAGAAATTCTCTAAGTCTATGCAGGATGAGTTTGAAATGAGTATGATGGGAGAATTAACCTTCTTTCTTGGACTTCAAGTAAAACAACTGAAGGAAGGAACATTCATTCATCAAGAAAAATATGCTATTGATCTTGTCAAGAAGTTTGGACTGGAAAAGTGCAAAAAGACCGACATTCCGATGTCAAGTTCTTTAAAGATAGACAAAGATGAAGAAGGGAAGAAAGTTGATCAAAAGCTGTACAGGAGTATCATCGGTTCACTTCTTTATCTTACTGCCTCTAGATCTGACATTTTGTTGAGTGTTTGCATCTGTGCAAGGTTTCAATCAGACCCTAGAGAATCACATCTCGGTCTGCTGCGAAACGTATTATTAAATACGTTGCTTCATCATCAAGCATCGGTCTTTGGTATCCTAAGAAGGAGACTTCAATCTTCTTGGATATTCGGACGCGAGATCTAGCTGGTTGCGAGTTGATAGAAAGAGTACCTTGGGAACTTGCCAATTGCTTGGGAACAGGACAGTGTCTTGGTTTTCAAGGAAACAAAATACTGTGGCTCTCTCTACAACAGAAGCAGAGTATGTAGCTCTTGGAAGCTGTTCTATGGATAAAACAACAACTACAAGACTTTGGAATTGAAGACTCATGCACGGAGATTAGATGTGACAACACCAGCGCTATCAATCTTACAAAAAATCCAATTCTTCACTCAAGGGCAAAGCATATAGAGATTCGACATCACTTTATTAGAGATCATGTTCAAAATGGAGAAATCTCGATTCAATTTGTTGATTCAAAAAGCCAACTAGCGGATATATTTACAAAGCCTTTGGAGAAGAATCAATTCGATACTATCCGTTCCAGACTCAACATTTTGAAGCTTGAAGAAGTTAAAGTCTAGAGACTCTCAGACCCTCAGACTCAGACATTCATGGCTATAGACTGTAAGTTGTTTTTGTATTCAATCTCGAAAAGGTACGATCATTCGTTCAGTCATAAATAATTTATATTATCTTTAATTTCCGTGAAAATCTGGAAACTTGCCTTTTCAAAAAGATAACTTCTATTTAAATTGGCAGTTATCGTTTTTAAAAAGAGACGACTGTTCACTTTCCTTTATATTGATTGGTTTTTTCTTTTTTAAAAAACTGAGTTATATATAGTCAGTTGTCTTCTTGCTTAAACTACAAAACCCTAAAAAGGCATTCTCCTCCCAATCCTGTCTCGACTTCGTGTTCATCCTCGAGAAAGTTGTCATCTTTTCTTGGGAAAGCGAGCAAAAGCATCTTTCATCGACAAGAAACGATGTCTTCTTCAAGAAAGTCGTCAAGAATCGCGAGTGGGGACCACCGAAAATGAAGGAGGGTCCTACCCACTTCGATCTCACCAAGGAGGAAGAGTTACCGAGACAGCGACGAGCCCATTCGCTCTCAACCACGTCACTCTCCACCATCTACCCCACGGGGTGTGAGTCATCAACCGGAGGAAGAAATAATCGAGGAAGCGAGATCCCGTAAGAACGCAAAAACCCTCTTTTATTTACAAGCTCTATCGTGCTTTGAAAAGCACGGTACACCTCGAACTATGTAGATGATTTCCTTAAAGACAAAGGGTATGGAAATGAGTATATCTTTTTGAAACGGATGGAGGATTTGGGAATTGCTCCCAAAGGAAAGGCCGAGCAAGCACTTGTGAACATTCCAAGTGACCCTCGTGTAAGTGGATTAAATCCGATTGACGGGAATGACGATGACAAAATGTTTAGTGAATTCCAACCCAGGATGGGTGTTGCTGCGAAGGTGAAGGGAAAAAGAATGGAGTTGTTCAAATCAAAGGAACAGGAGGATCTGTTCTTCAAATTGTTGAAACGTGGGGTAATAAACCCCAGGAGCGTCGATTTTGATTTTCTGGATGCTATCAATGTGAACTTAAGGGAGAAGTTCAAACTGCTTCAACTAGAGCAATTTTGCTCTGACACCACAGACGGTTATGCACAATTGGCAGCATATTTCTATTCGAATCTTAGCTTTTTAGATGCGAATAGAATATCCTTCAGTGTTCGAGACCAAGATTATGTGGTGGATGTGGACATGTTGGCAAACATAATTGGAGTTGAACGAGGACGATATCAACCGGTCAAAGTTTCTATTACTCGTACCACACTGGAACTTGTCAGAGACAGGAATACAGAAAAGCGAATTACCTACACAAGAATGCATGCCATCAACATCTTGCTGCACAAAATCGTGATCAATTGTCTCCGGCCAAAATCAACATCCAAGACAGACGTGTCTAATTCTGAGGCGAAATTGATGTACACAATCAATTCGGGAAAGAAGTTCTCTCTTCCTCACACCATTCTCTTTCACATGTACGGAGCGATGGTGAAGGACAGAGGTCGGCTTGCCTTATGCAGGTCTTGTGACCAAGATCTTCGAGACACTTGAACATTGAACCTCCCAGACTCTTTGTGTTCGACCATGCGACAAAATGGTGGTGGGTTTGAAAATGCCGACAAAAATGCGTCCGAAAGAGCTTGATAAGGCAATGGAGAAGTTCAAAGTGAAAACTCCAGTATCTTCGCATCAAAAGGAAAGGGAAGGAGCCCATGGGTGCTCCATCCAAAAGAAAATAACTCTTATCTTAGAGGATGAAGATGAAGAGGATGAACTCACTATCTCGCGCCTTGGCATTAAAAGGGTCGGTCATTTCGTATCCGAATCCACAGAGCAACAGAGGAAAGGAAAAGAAGCAGAGGGAGAAGAACAAAGAGAAGTAGAGGAAAAAGGAAAGGAAGTTGAAGTAGAAGAAGAAGCAGACAAAGAAAAGTCTGTAGATGAAGCTGGAAAGGAAGGCAATCAAGACTCTGCCGAGCATGACCATCACTCTTCCCCAGATGAGGCCTTAGAAACAGGGGGAGATGGCGAGAAAGGAAGGACTACACCTGTCCACAAAGTGAAGGTATGAGTCGATCGCAAGCAAATCCAGAAGATATTCAGGCTTCTCAAATGCCTGAGGAAGGACATGACACCTCAACGCCAAATCTGCACGAAGTTCCATCGTCTGCCTTTGCACCATCCGATAGAGCAAATGCCAGCACGCGACGGACAATACAGCAGATTTTCGTCGCATCCTTGATCTTCTTTCGGAAATGCGGGGGTCAAATATACGCTTTGGAATGTGAACTTCAAGTCCTGAAGAATGCTGGACAAGCATCTTCTGTTGCCCTGTCGAATCAAATGCAAGATCTCTCTCTTCAAATTCAAGCAAATGCCAAAGGAGAAGAGGTGACACATCTACGGGAAGACTTGAAAAGGCTGGAAGGCACCGTACAGTCGATGGGAGATTTCCAGCTCGTGCGCGTTCCCAAGCGAGACTTGACTCTTTCTCACCTTTTTAATGATGACAAAAAGGGGGAGAATTGCTAGCTTTGAATTGAACTAAACTCAACTTTGACTTTATTTGTGTTTTAACTTTAGTTTGTGTTTTGAGTATGACTTGAGTGTGGTGAACTTGGTGAAATTGACTGACTTGGGTGTGGATTGGATTTTGACTGTTGCATTTACAATCAAGTGTTATTTTATGGCTTTACTCATGAAAGACTAACCTATCTTTTTGTGGATGCAGAGTTTAGTTGAATGTTTAATCTTCATGAGATATCCATATTGCTTGAGTAATGTTTTGCGGAGTCAAAGTTATTCAAATCTACGGGAAAGTTTTGTCACCATCAAAAAGGGGGAGATTGTTGGAGAAATCTTTCTAAAAGTGTTTTGAAGCCGACAAAACGTTTCCATCGCCTAGTCCGGAAGCCGTGCGGACCCTTGTACCGTGAGTCCGAAGACTTTCAGATCACCGAGACTCGGCTCTCAAGACTCAAGACTCAAGACTATTCTCATTGACAGTCTCTAATCCGGCGACGAAGGCGATCCGAGCTAAAGTGTTTGGTTGAGGATTTGGTCTTATCGACCGGAGAAGATCACTTGGTTGGATTTGATATAACGGATTATTTATTCGAATTCAAGATCGTTTGAAGATCCGATGATTGACGAAATATTATTGGAAGGTTCTATTCTTGGAAACCAAGATCCCGATTGTATGGGCGAACAGATTGATGGGCTATCGACATGTTCCTTTAATAGCTCGAATAATCTTCTTGATTGATTCTGTCCAACGGGTTGATTGGAAGAATTCCTTTGGTAAGTGCCAACGGGTATGATGGCATAAAGGAGTATAAAAGGAAGATGTTCCAAGCTGTTCTAGTGTGTGCTCGATAGAAAAATTCCAGAGTCTGAAGCTTCTTGATTGTTAGTCAATTCATATTGAGCGAAACTGTATACACAAAGAGAGTCTATACTTAGTGATACCTTGAGAAAGTGTGGTAGATCTTCTACACCAAGAAATCAAGGAAGATCAGTGCTGTAACATCTCTTTGTTCATAGTGGAATCCAGCCAGTGGGCTGTCAGTGCAGAAGAGTGGACGTAGGCTTGAAACAAGCCGAACCACTATAAACCTTGCGTTCAATTTTCTCTTCCCTACTCTCAGTCTTATCTTTATCATTGCGTGCTTATTAACAAAGATAAATTGTCTTATTTCTATTGTTTGTCCGGTATCGTGCGATTATCAAGAGAAATTATTCTTTATACCTATTCACCCCCCTCTAGGTACTTGTACTAGCCATATCAGACCGAAGCAACAAAAAAGAAAATGAAGAAAAGAATAACAATGGAATCTGAAAAGCAAGACTGGACAGTCAGCTCGAAATGTAGGAATAAAAATTCGGAACATCTAGCATTGCCCCCCCTTGACAAAAGAAAAACTTCATACACTAAACTCGAGCTAGAAGACCATGATGACGCCATCAAAATAAATCCCAGCTCCAAACGTTGCACAAAATTAGACCAGCCAGCTCCCTCACAACTAATAAGCAAAAAACACGATATCTCTCACTCTGTCTAAACTACTAATTCCAGCTCGACCCCCACATAATAAATAATCGGATGAACAAATGGCTCCAAAATCAAAATGACAGAAACAAGGAATTTCAGAAGAAGAAATAGAAGCATCCACACACCTCTAGGTCCGACAGTAAATAGACAGCATCAGCCAATTTATCAATCCCAGATCGAAGAGCCTCTCTGCATTCCTTGCCGAAAGATACCCTCTTTGGACCCGCTCTTACCACAAAGTTCCCAACTTTTTGCCGGTTCCTCCATAGACACAATACCCTTTTGTTACCACTCAGATTCTGAACAGGGAACGGCGCCCTAATTCTTCAATCTCAACCCAAAGAGTATAATTCGTAAAAGGGCATGAAGAATTTGAGGGAAAACTGGAGAAAAAGAGGAACTTATCGGAAAGAGCAGCTTCTGAGGGAGGATTGAAGATTCTGTGAAGGAGGCAGACATTTTCAGGGGCGGTTCCTTCCTGGGTTTTTCGAGGAGTTTAATGCTTTAACATTGGGGGCCGCTATTCCCACTTGATGTTTATAGAAGCCGCCGATTCAATCAAGATGGACCGCAGAGAAAACAAGATGCATTGGTTCAATCATTTTTGCAAAAGAAAGAAAAATGGGAAAATTGATGAAGATTTAACTCATGGAGTTCATATAGAAGTGAGCCAAAGAAACCGTTCGGACCGGTTTTGGGAAATTTTCGGAGGCATTGGTCCAGTTTCCGATTCTATAAAATTGGAATTGGTGAATTTTGGTTAGATTACCAATTTTAAGTGCAGAACCGCCCACTCTGGCTAGACAATTTTTTTTTTATAATTAGCTATCTGAAGGTGCCATAGAGGAGTTGCTACAGAGTTGAAATGTGATCTCCCGAAACACCGATTGCCTTTCTGGTTAAGTGGAGTACGTCTACCTTATTATGACTAAGTCCAAAAAATCGGCTTGTTCCAGCGTAAAACAAGATGAGCAAATGGAAAATGGGAAAACGGTGGCGATTTCCGTTAGCATAGCTTGAAAATATACTATAATGTGCTGGATCAGGGGAAGAGAACATGTCCTTCCTAGGTTTTTCGTCCTTGTTAAAGCTAAACAGAGATTGTCAGCGCAAAGCAAAAGAAGCTTTTTTGTAGGAAGAGACAAGGCAACAATTAGGTCTGTTCAATGATTTAGCATGTCGATCTCAATGTGACCTGTTGCTTGTACACCTTTGTTGCCGCTAAGTTTTACGATATACAGTGGTGCTTTCTCTTTGGATACGCACATAGGAAGATTTGATTGCGTATTAGGTCTGTAGTAGGACACACCGCTAGGAATAAAAGATATTTGAAAAGGAAAAATTGCATTTTCTATCTTCTTCAGTCAATTTCAGTAGGAAACTAATCCGGTAAGATCTTCATATCCATTCCATGCAGGAATGACATACTATGGCATGTGAGCAAATAAAATTGAACTTGATGAATTCACATAGGTTCCAGCGCAATTATCTCACCATAAAGCAGCATAGTCTAGCCATGCAGATATTTGATTTCATACAAATTCAGTGGTGTAACTCAAATGTTTTTCTCCTTTAGATCTCTCGGAAGCCAAATTCCTTCATTATGTGAGAGCAGTGTCTGTGGTGCCCTGCGGTTGTTCCATTACCAGCATCCATCACCTCAAAACTAGAGCTGCCATCCAGGTTTATCATCACTAATGTGACCCCTTTCTGCAATATTGGTATTTCGGATCAGATAGCAAATGCAAAAGGATTTGCCTGGTTCTTTAGCCGATTAATATGCAGAACAACCTTACGGAGGCTATTGCCCAATGAGCGTAGGCATGGATCTTATTTGATCCGGAGTAGCTCCCTCCCAGAACATTTCTCCCCATGAGTCGTTACCCAAAGCAGTGCACTGCAACGAAGAAATCAGCCTCTAGATGTCTTATTTCAATAACATGCTGCAGAGAAAGGGAGTGCTGACTAACTAACTAAGCTTATGTGTATGCTTGGTCTCTAAATGTACCGGCAAATTCCATCAATATGTAGGTTTTAGGACTTTGAGGAAGGCGTAACCAAAACAAATTTATTGCACCCTTCAACTAGAAGTGCCAGAAAAGGATTTAACAACAAGGACACGCCAATAAACCATGAGAGAAGAAGAGATGCCCCCATCAATCAGCTTGAAAATGTCGATTTTAGGAACTTAATGATTGTCAGAGGAATTCAACTATAACGTGTAATAGTCAGGATTTGGATCATTGGAAATTGCATTTGGAAACCAAAATTTGCACATCCCAGTAATTGTCTACGGTACGTTTTCGTATCAAAAGTACATGCAATGCTTATCTGATCCTGATGCCTGTTTTCCACACACAAAAAGCATCTGTGTATCATCACTATTTCTGCAGAACAAGATCAAGACCATCCAGTTCATCGGCGCATCAGGAAAAGTACCAGAAGCTGTACACAAATGCACTTGAAACCCCATTGTGGCTTCTGTTGAAAGCTCCTCCTGCTTCACCAACCCACGCTACTACCGAAGTAGCTGAAGTACACTTAATTGTGTTTCGCAGCTTATTAAATATCTTAACTATGCCATCAAGATATGTCCGATTACGAATCTTTTCAATGAGGTGCTGATCAGCCCCTACTCAGTGGAAAAACTGCCTAAGATCCAAGATGATTATAAGTAGTCAAAAAGTAACTATAAGGCACCCAATCCGGGATTGTAGATGAAAAGAGCAATTGCATCAGAGGATTTTGGGTCTTGGCCAAGTATTCCTTGGATCAAAGTGCATTATAGCTTCCCCCTGGTGTGAGGATAAGAGGCTTGGGTTTGAAACTCTTGTTAATGTCTAAACACCAAGTTCTTGAGATAAATTGTATCAGGCACTTACTGGTTCGCTGCTCTTCTTTACCAACTCCACTCCCACTCAATTCATTCCCTGAACAGCAGGGTCAGCATGTCCAAAAGTGTACACACAAAATTATCACCCACAAGTCAAGTTCATTCATGTATGGTGAAAACTTGCTTCAGTATTATACGATTGGTTATAAGCCTATATTCGACGTATAAATGAAGTATTCAAATTTACTCTAGTGGATCTATATATATATATATATATATATATATATATATATATATATATAGCTGCAATATAATTGGAGTAGGAGGCGCTTCTAAAGTCACTATACATAGCTCTAAAATCAGAATAAAGGATGTAATTGCTAATTACCAAATTCCCTGCAAAGAATTGTGTAATTCTTGCCGACGGTACAATGCACAATGTACAAAGGATTCGACATTCTTAGAATTCCAAGTGCCCATTGCAGGCCCATGTCTTCGCGGTATTGTTTGTCCATTAAATGCTTTTAACCTAAAGATGACTTCAACACTGATGAAGATGAAATAGATCTACATTAATAAAAAAAGTTCTCAGTTAAGAAACATGAACTTGGGTTCTTCACCCTTTCCGAACTATGATACTTGGTCGATGTAGCTCAAAATGAGATGGATCATCTTCTAGACAAAAGCCAAGTCATCAAAGAATCAGTTTCTGAGAAGTTACAACACTCGGAATCTGTCAAGAAAGTTGAATTGAAGTCACAAACCAATCTCGTGAAGATGAACTTCTTCTCTTTAAATATATCAGCACTGCTAGTTTAAAGTCAATCTTATATGTCTTGCCCATTCAAATAACAAGCGAGTAATAGTTTCCATATGTACATCGCAAACATCAAAATGCTGTTAGATTTGATTCAACAAACCCGGTGATCTTGCCATTTAGAAATTCAAAATCATAGTCAGAAAAAGGGAGTGTGCTGTGCAGCGGCCATGAACTCAGTTATGCGGAAAATTCTACTGTCCCGTCCAATCAAAAACCGAAAAAAATTCCGTATCGGTAGGAATTTGAAGTTGCTGGCAATTTTCCTAACGTGTTGGTGAAAAAAAAATTAAAAAAGCTAAATTATAGATTACCAACTTCTCTTAAATTTTGTCATTATTATATGTAAACTACCAACTCCTCTTAAATTTTTACCTTTGTTTTACTAGAAAGTCCTCCTGTAATAGAGATTTCACTAAAATATCGACCAAAAGATAGTAACACGACACTTAAATAACCTCAAATTACACCATTCCAAAACCATCACAATCATATAAATTACCTGGATATTCTCTAGACTGACTTGTTCAACATTTGGAAAAGCTTAGGTTGTTCTGCAAAGTTGTACAGCACTCTTTTGCAGGACTTACTTTGCACGATGTGCTATTGACTTCGCTGCTACATTTCCATTTACTTCATCTAATCAATTTTTTTATATAATTATTGGCCTTCACCATCGGAAAATTCTTTGTCACCACATGAAGAGTTAGCGAATTGGTGTGGGTTGCCTTTCTCACGAAATTTCCAAGAACATAGAGATATAAATGCCAGCTTTTAATTTGTGGAATTTATGGTGATCTGCTGATCACATGGATGACATAGGCACGTTTACTTCCCTTGCTAAAATCAACATACATCTGTTTCCCACTCGGCATATTCTTTACAACTTAAGACTCAAATGACATTTTTGTATTGAATGCTAAACACGCATAAGTTATGGTGCTAAATACCCAATTTGTCTTGGATCATCCATGCAAAAACAGGTTGAATGATATTTTATTTTCATGCTAAATCACCCTTTTAACCCAATTTGTCTTGGATCATCCATGCAAAAACAGGTTGAATGATATTTTATTTTCATGCTAAATCACCCTTTTAACCCAATTTGTCTTGGATCATCCATGCAAAAACAGGTTGAATGATATATTATTTTCATGCTAAATCACCCTTTTATTATATATTTTCACGAATTTGTTAATTTATTTTTCCACATGGCCAAACCCGCCGGCGTGTTCGTGGTGTATTGAAATATTCTGTTTTCTCAATCTAATTTCTTTTCAGCGAGTTCTGTGTTGGATCTTCTCCATTCAAGACTTATATCATCTTGAAATGTAGCCGAATGTGAAGTAATTGAGTAGTGTATATATATAGATCAAAACCCTAGAGCAGTGGGGGATCGAGATTCAAATGAAAGTTTCAACACGTAATCACTAATCTTAATCCTGCATTTGTTATAATCATCAGGCTTGGCAAGAACCGCAGGGAGTGGCCGACTTTGGTGGATGAACGATGTAAGACCGAACATTAAGCCCGAGTTGCTCTTCTCGATGCCCTTTTTTTTTTTTTAACAGAACGATTAGGGAAAATTCAAACCACGAGTCAAATTATGACAAGCCTTAAATTTTAGGGGAAGGATAATATTCTCTTCACCCATTGTAATAGTCAAGAAAACGAATAAGAAAAGTCAACTTTATCACAATGAGGCCTTAGTATTTTGTGAGTAAACGAAAACGATGTCTGGAATCTTGAAAGCATCAAGTTTGGAGATAAAGAATAATGCAAAAGAGAGAATTTTGTGTAATATTTTTAGAGTCCATAATGAAAAATATATTATAAGATGACTATTTAATGTAATAAGATATCTTCAATTACAATCAATTAAGATTGATAAAGGGCACACACAATTAAGAAGGGAGATATAGAAAATCTTCTAGATATATCTCTAACACCTTTCAAACTCAAGATGATGTAGAAGAACACTCAGATCTGCTTTAGTGAAGATGTCAGTAGTATGATCAACCAATAAAGTGGAGACAAGAGAAATAGTACCATGGAGCACACGATATCGTATGGAACAACAGTCCAAATGAGCTTGATGTGTTAATGGAAAAAATCATTATTTGTTATTTGGATAGCACTCTAGTTGTCATAGTAAATGAGTGTTCCACCATTATGACGGAATCTCGTGTCTTCTAATAGCCATACAGTAATTTTGATAGCATAACGGCTAGATGACGACATTCTACTTCCAAACTAGATCGAGTGATAAGAGTTTGTTTCTTGTTACACTATAAGATAAGTGATTTACCTAGAAAGAAACAATAGCTTATAGTGAAGTGATGATCAAGAGGGTCACTAGATCTGTCAACATCAAAATTAGTTGTCAACTCTAAGGTAAAGTGAACAAAAAAGTGAAGGCCATGAAATAAGGTACTCTTGATGTAACGAAAAATTCGAAAAATTGATGCAAAGTGAGCGTACATGACTGACAATGTGAACTGCATAGGTGATGTAGAAATAGGAAGACATACAAGGATGCCAACCTTATGGTAATAAATTGTAGGATTTGGAAGAGGAGTGTCATATTTGTCATCAAATTTGGCATTAGTCTTAGTGAGTGTTGTAGCAATTTTGTTACTAGTGAGTCCTGCTCGACAATAACTAGAGGAATTTGAAGCAACCTCCAAGCCTAGAAGATAGCTAAGTTATCAAAAATCTTTCATTTTAAATTGTCGATTGAGATATTGTTGTAGTTTTGTAATGCCAGTATGATTATTGTCAATTTTGACCATGTCATCCACATATAATAGTAGTAGAATATACCCACGAGATATATATGGACAAATAGAGCATGGCCATTGGGATTGGATAAAAAGCAAAGACATTTCTTGGTTGAGCTAAACTTAGAATGTAATGTAGGATGAGCTTGTTTCAATCTACATAACATTTGAAGTAAGTGATACACTTTACTAAATATCAGTATCTCCACGAGTAGACTCCATATAAATTTCCTCAGTAATATTGCCATTGAGATATGGATTTTTAACATCCATCTAGAATAGAGACCAACCCTTGATAGAGGTGACACCAAGAAGACTTTGAACATAAGTAAAATTTGCAATTGAAGCAAAACTCTCATCACTGTCAATTCCATTCTTTGGAGTAAAACCTTCTACTACTAATTATGCTTTATAGTGTTCAACAGTACCATGTACCATTGTTTTAATCTTATACACCTATACAGAACCAAAAGTAGACTTTTCAAGAGGCAAATCAACCAAATCTATGTGATTTGTCAAAAGCTTGCAATTTATCTAAAGTAGCTTGCTGCCAAAGATGATAAATACTAGTTTCTCTAAATGTATGAGGCTCATGAAAAGAAACAACGGTAGCGTAACAATGGAAATTACGTAGTCAAACAAAAGGTTGACTTACGTAGGTGGAACGGGGAATAGAAGAAGGGGGAATGACCAAGGGTGGAAAATCAGTTGATAGTGCAATGGATTTACTGAAGTGGTACCACTAGAGGTACTTCATCATGATTAAGAGAAGACAACTGTGAATAAGAAGATTCCAAAAGTATAGCGAAGCCTATCGTCTTTAGGGAATAAATCCATTAAAGGATTAGTAATGGGGGGAATACTAGGAGAGCATTCGAAAGGACGGAGTGATGACAACATTTTATATTCCCAAAAGGTAATATGAAAAGACACGTGAAAAATATTAGCGAAAGGACGGAGTGATGACATGAGGGGAAAGTGTTAAAATATGTTTATAACAAACCATTTATTCATCTAGCTGCTTAAATTTTAGAACAATTGAAAATGATCTTACAAAATACATCTTCAAAATAAGAGAAAGCATGGAACGAAGACATACTTAGATGCCAAACAATAAAAGAAGTAAGGAGCAAAGAAGAAAATAAATGACTCCGCAATTTGTTCTTCCACTAGCCCTTCTGTCGGTGTATGCTTAGAGTTTCCTTCAGATAAAAACAAGAGCATCAAGTTGAGTCCTCGCTACAGAGAAATATTATTAGCTAGCGATGGAAAAAAAAAAAACTTCGATCTTGAAAGAAGACGAACTCAAAGTATAGTCAACTTTATAACGTCCTTGGAATTTCTGGGTAAACAAAAACGACTTGAATCTTGTAAACATCAAGTCATGAATAAGAGAAAGCATTTAAAGAAGACATACTAAGGTCCGAAAAGAGAAAAGACAAGTCACGAAGAAAGAAGAAAATGAATTCCCTGGCGATTGTTCTACCACTAGCTCATCTCTCCGTGTGCGCTTACAGATTGCTGCAAAAGAAGAAAAACACGGCCGCTCAGAACTATGATGTGTTCTTGAGCTTCAGAGGTGAAGACACTCGAACTGGCTTCACCGATTTCCTCTACAACAGCCTGGTAGCTGCTGGGGTTCACGTGTTCAGGGATGATGATGCGCTCCCAGTTGGCAAGCAGATTGGCCCGGAGATTCTCTGGGCCATTAGGAGTTGTAGGATTGCAATCCCCATCATTTCCGAACAGTATGTGCAGAGTAAATGGTGCCTCCGTGAGCTCACGGAGATAATGGATTGCCACAGACATCATGGCAAATCAGTCTTCCCTATATTCTATAAAGTGGATGTTGTTGATGTGGGTCGCCAACGAGGTAACTTTGAAGAGGCTCTGTGTAAACATGAGATGCAGTCCAGCACAAAAGAAGTGCTAGAATGGCGGGAAGCGCTGACTTCTGTAGCGAGGATTAAAGGATGGATATCAGAAACCGTTGCTAATGGGTACGTACGTACGCACTTAATTGTTTAGGAATCTACGAATATATATCTGTCACAAATCTCAATCCAAACCCTTGTTCTCTTGGATGGGAGTGACCAGAATCACAGAGTCAGGGGAAAGAAGTAGTCAAACGCCTAACTTTGATGTCTTATGTTAAAGCATCATATATCACATATCACTTATTTACAGGGTATTTTTTTTTTCTTTTTTTATATATACAAGTGATTTTCCTCCACTTATAAGTTAGGCTTCTGAGTTCGGAATCCTAACGTGATATTTAAGTCAAATTCTGCTTTATTTTGTATGTGCAAACTCGTTCATCAAATTTCACATGTTGTTTATAATCTGATTTCCTCGTGAAATGGGCTTGTCTATGAGGTCTGCAGGCACGAAGGAGAGCTAGTGAATATGGTGGTCGCTAAGGTCTTGAGTGAATTGAAGACAACGTGGATCGAACGACTCCCCATGTTTCCTATATTGATGTCTAATGATTACGCAAAATCAGGTATCTCCCAATTCCATTTGAGCCAAGCGCCAACCATTAGTAAATATTCTGTGCTCATCAAGTGAGAGCTTTGGCCTTCCCACATAGTGAAGGCATGTAAGGTTCACGTGTTTTATGACTTAGGCCGATTTCGTGCATTTAAAAGTGGTCTTCTGAAATTTTCGACTTCATCTTATCATCATCACTTTGGTTTGTCTTGCTGGATCACAGTCCATCGTTGCTTTTGGAGAAGAAAAGAAGAGAGAGTAAATGGCAAGTGTTTTTGGCCTTTTGGGGCCCTGATACTCGATTTGGCTTTGCCACTTACCTCTACATTAGCCTTGTGACAGCAGGAATCAGAGTTTTTAATGATAATGATCCGTACCTCATAGGTAAAGATGTTGCTCATGAGATTCGCAATGCCATTGATTACTGTGAGATATCCATTCCAATTATCTCTGAAAATTATGCCTCCTCTCCTTGGTGCCTTAATGAGCTAGCTCAAATGGTTGAATCCAAGAGAATAAAGGGCAAGAGATATTGCCTATTTTCTATAAAGTAAGCACCTCGCATGTGCAAAACTTATCTCATTTTTTTGGAGAGTGGATGCTTCGACATAAGAAATTGGTTGACACAAATACTTACGAGTGGTGGGAGCAAGCTCTTAGGGAGGTTGGGTCCTCCAAAGGATGGGCAACGAGAAAATCGCCAATGGGTACTTTTCATCGTTCCCACCCAGATTTTAATTTGATCCTATTACTAAAAACTTCTTGTTATACTCCTAAGAGCTTACTTCAAGTTCATTTGCAATTGGCAAGCATGAAGGGCTACTTGTAAAACGAGTGGTTAAGGAGGTTTCAAGGTTGTTGAACAATCCCCGAACACGTGATCCCCCCATCCCCATCCCTAAACACATCTCCCGTATGTGATTCCTATTTTACAAGAGGGTTTTCCTCAGTGATTAAATGTGTTCTCGCTTATTTTTCGTCATTTGTATTAATTTTCTAAAGATTGTTGAGGAATTCTTCTGGAGCTAAAGAAATATGTTACCCATGCTATGTTGCCTAATCTATGTAATAAACAAGCCGTTTGTGGGTTCAGATGTGACGCGATTAAAGAATGACTCGTGTTCGGATCTGATAAGTCTAGTTTTGTTACAGAAAGAGAGGGGCTGTGAAAAGAAACAGGAATGAGGGCATGGAGACCAAGAGAACGGAAGGAGGAGAGAAAAATATCCAAAAAAATAAGATGGTCCAATCACCTTAACTAAAGGAAAGTCCTAAATTCTATTGTACGGATACAAATTCAACCATAAATGTTGGTGAAAAAAGTCAATATGCTATTATCAACATGACACATTGTACCCATCTACATATTGATGTGTGACATATTGATGCGCGTGATAAAACATTGTATAAATTTATTTACGAGAACCTGTTTTCAAAAAAATTCAAACATGTTATGTTACATGCTTAAAAACATGTCATCTTCGAATTTCAAGGTTGTGATAGAATTCTATGTGGCATCAACACTATTATGCCATGACATGCGAGCTGCCAATTATTTTAATGAGAGCAAATGCCAAATGCTGAAATATTTTAGTAAAAAGTCTTTTCACAACATGCTATAGAAGCAATTCATATTGTTGGGTTCAACAATTTGGACAGTAGGAAATAGTAAATAGACCATGTCAAATTGACCCCAAATGCACCTTAAATATGTATGAGTTAGTAAGTGTACTTCCAGAAAAGGTTTAGAGAAACACTAGTCATGCCTCTAGATTAGCATACCCTAAACATAAGTTGCGAAGATATTATGTATGGTACTCTACAATATCCATATATTGAAGAAATTTCTTCTTCTAACGAGGGGACCGTGTTCTGCCTATAATTATCTTCCATTGCCACCAAAACAACTAACTTGTGTGCATGCGGTGTCAAATAACTGTCTTCCGTGAATAGGATAGATAAGAATACTCCATGAATTCCTTCTTGTCCATGGTGAAGAATCAGGGCCGAAGCAACCAAAAAAGAAACCGAAGAAAAGAATAAAACAGGAATCAGGAAAGCAAGGCAGGTTAGTCAGCTTGGAATGTAGGAATTAAAAGTCTGGGACATCTAGAATCGCCCCTTCGACAAAAAGAAAAGTTCATACACTAAACTCGAGCTAGAAGACCACAATTCTGCACATACAAACACGCCATCAAAATAACTCTCAACTCCCCATAATAAATAAACAATCAGATGAACAAATAGTTCCAAAATCAAAATGACAGAAACAAGGAATTTCAGAAGAAGAAATAGAAGAGCCCACACACCTCTAGGCCCGATGGTAACAGATACAGCATCAGCCAATTTATCAATCCCAGATTGAAGAGCCTCCCTGCATTCCTTGCCGAAAGATACCCTCTTTGAACCCGCTCTCACCACAAAGTTCCCAACTTTGTGCCCGTTCCTCCATAGACCCAACACCCTCCTGCTTCCACTCAGATTCTGGACAGGGAACAGCGCCCAAATTCTTCAATCTCAATCCGAAGAAGTATAATTCGTAAAAGGGCATGAAGGAATCCAGGGAAAAAAGAAGAAAGTCAAAAGAGGAACTCACCCGAAAGAGCAGATTCGGAGGGAGTATTGAAGGTGCCGTGAAGGAGGAGGCGGACATTCTCAGGGGCGGTTCCTTCCTGGGTTTTTCGAGGGGTTTAAGGCTTTTAACGTTGGGGGCCGCTAATTCCCACCCTTCCGTTAGCTTATTCACGCCCTTTATAAAGATTAAAATGGCAAAAATAGCCCTAGGTGATTCTGATAAGCCGCGAGGAGGGCGAAGCAGGCGCTGGCCGCGACGATGAGGAGGCCCGCTTCGAGGACCGGCGGCGAGGAGAGAAGGGAGAGGGGCGGAGACAGGATGGATGGAGTTTTAGGCGATATGGAATTTCATTTAATCAAATAAACGAAAAGAATTTGTAGGATGATTACAAGGTAAGTGAAAGTCTGGCAAATAATGATATATCTATATATTCATATAACCAACATCATTTAGTGTGAAAAGATTGAGTTTGTTGTTGTAGGTATTTTAAACCTGCAAATTAGCACGTGCATGGATTCTTTTAGCCAGCACAAAACAAAGGAAACGTGGATGGATTGCCCTGAAACATGCTGGCCTGCAATCGATTGCCCCGAAGTGGTCTAGCCCGTGATGGGCTGTCACTGGTTAGGCTGGGCCTGAACTCTTGGCTCCTGGTCCATGATGTGTTCTTGTTACACAGTTGACTTCTCGGGACTTCTTCCTTTAGAAGTCGATGAATGCTCCTTAGCCATGATATCAGTGAGGAAGAAAACGGTAAGAAGTAAATTGTTTTTTTTTTGGAAGTGTTTGGATACTGATTCCTACTGGAGTACTAACTTTGTTTTGCTAGTTTAGTGTTCCCACAACAACGGAGGTAAAAAAAAAAAAAACGGAGGGCGATCACAAGGTGCGGAAGCCAGATAAAAAAAACGTTCGCTCTAATACAATATCACAAGTTAAGATGGAAGGGAGAAAAGAGTCGTGAATGGAAGTGAATGATGATTATATTTCTTTAATTTAGGAGGATCAGATCTAATCCTAAGTTGATTCAACTAATCAATTACAATTAAAATAAATCTTCAGCATCTCTTGAAAATATTCTCCCAAATCAACATTATATCTTCCAATAGAGTGGAGCCTAACTCAATTTTTAAATTTTCCAAATCGAACCCCAATCCCGAAAATCTATATTTTGAATATCAAATTCCCCTCCGACAAAAATAAATAAATAAATAAATAAATATTAAATTCCCCAAATTCCACTGGACCCCTTCCTTTAAATTAAACCCTAGCCGCCGCTCACTTCCATATCGTGGCCACATGATCTTCTCCTTTCTCTGGAAGTTTGGAACCCAAGCCCTGGACGCCACAGCGTCTCCTTCAATTCGCTCTGAGCTCGTCGATTCCCTCAACCGACCTGGGAATCTGGGCGTTCACGGAGCAGATCACACCCTCGAGCTTGTCGGATCGGAGCGACGAGAACGCCACTGTGATTACAACCGTCGGTGTCCATGGGATGGGTGTTGCTGGTAAAACATCTCTTTCTCAGCTGATGGTGTGGTGAAGGAAAATTAAAACAACAAGCTTCGATGATGTAGAACAACATGCAAATGCTTTTATGGAAACATTGGAGCGAGTGGGCGGTCCAACAAATAAAAAAGAATTGCGTGATTTTTGAGATTACAAATGAGTTATAATATTTGATTCAAGCATTTCCTGTAATTTTCGAGATGTCACAGATTTCAAACGTAAACGCAATGTGATAGATTTTAGACGCGTTTTGCAGATTTTTTAGTTGTGTTTTGATAATTTTTCCTTTTATCAGTATCTTTTCCTTAATTTTGTTTAAGTTATTTAGTTATTTTTTAAATGGCGACCTCACCAAGATATTGTAATATGCACTTCTTTATTTAAAATAAATACTATATTTTGGAATTCTTTTCGAGGATAACTTTTTCTCTGCGTCATTCGAGCTCTTCAATCTGCTAGGTCCTCAACGAAAAAGCATGGAAGGAAAGCATACTTCGATCGGAGAATACAGAGAAGGGAAGTTACAAAATGAAGAAGTACAACATTTGGACCACTAGCCCCCCTCTGCTTGAGCTTCAGAGGCAGAGATACTTGTACCAACCTACATGGACGATGATTTAAATGCTCTTTGTGGCAATTCATCATTTCCGCATGCCACGCGCACCGTAAATGGTGATTGGCGTGCTGGCTGAGATGATGGATTGCCACGGAGAGCATTGTGAATTTGTCTTTCCTCTCTCTATGAATTTGAGATGCAGTGCAGGGTGGAAGGCTGTGGCCTTGAAGGAAGATTAGAAGATGATTTCACTTGCCATTGTTAATGGGTCTGTATGTACACATGTATGATAATGTCCATATGTATTTATGAATTTATGAATCTGAATCCGAACTCCTGTGCACTTGGATGGGAATGACCTCTATATGTCTCTATGAATTGTGCACCTAACTTTGGATTTACGCACGCATGTGCACAGGAACGAAGGAAAGCTGGCGCAACTGGTGGTCGCAAAGGTTTGTAAGTATTCTCTGTTTTCATGATGTCTCCCTTCAAGGATTTTTCCTGTCCCGTTCTGCAAAAGCAGTGAAAATACGATGGTGGAACATGTCCTTTTGAGTAGTTTCAGTGATTTATGGCGAAATAGATGGTTTTATTTGCCATTACCTGTCGAGGTAAATATCTACATAAGCAATGGCCTGTAATGTCTAGGTTCCTTGCTTTCCTCCGTTTTGGCACCAAACCTACATCAACGACATCCGCTTTGAATGAAAACTGATTTGCAATTCTCTCTGTGGCAATTCATCATCTCCATCCGCTCCCGAGTACACCATTTACTCTCCGCATAGATGGGTATTGCGGTCCTACAAGTCCTGACGGCCCGGAGGCAGGGGCGCTGTGGACGAAATTGAAGAAGCCGATGTGGAGTGTCTTAAGCCTCTGAAAGCAAAGGATAGTGGGAGAACAATTGCTAGGGCAGTAGCAATTGTTTCTTTGAATCTTGAAGACTCAAATGGATTTCCTCAGCGTGAAAACTTCGACTATGCTGCACATCTTTGTGTCTTTTATTTCATCTTCTCGACCATTCAATGTTTGAATTCAACTCTTATCATTTATCGCTTCCTTATTCGCATGCAAGTTAAAATAAACAGGGCATAGAATCATTGTTGAATGATTATAATTGGTACAGGAGTCAGCATGGAGCTGATCTTTGATTTTTGACTTTTCTTAATAATATTATGCTCACCGGCCAAAACATTGGTGACCATCCGAACTTCTTGTCGTGGTACAATCGGTGACCTATTATTATTAGGCCTGCTCTCGCCATTTTGATAGGTTATATCAAAACTCTTGTCGACGGAGTATGACTCCACATCGTGTAGTGAGTTCCACTACCAATTCTTACACCAGGAGCAGGGCATCGGGCTTTTCCATCACGGGCGACGACGGAGGAAGACGGAGCCAACCACAAGCACGATTGAGGGGACAATGGCCATCCATGAGCCGTTGTCGGTCGTACGGCACTTCCAAATCCGCAACCATAGCTCCAGCGACAACAGCTTGTCCATGGCTGTGAGCGGCGATGGTTGAGTTCTAGATCTTCAACTCCATCACGATGGACAGCCGTATCTTGCGATCTTGAGAAAGATGAGATGGAGAAAACAGAGGAATCCGGCCATGCTTGAATTGGACATAGTGAGCGCCAGCCTAATCAAGGTGCCGGTGACTCTACCGTTGCTAGTGACTCCGCCATAGGCAAAGGCGGAGGAGGTGCAGAGGGTGAGCGACTGTGGACTAAAGAGGAAGAAGAGAGAAGATTTTTTTAATTTTTTTACTTTTTCGATGTCAACTATGCCATGGAATCGGTAGACATGGAATCGTCCCTTGCAAGAGGGATAAAATATTGGGTGACGCTCTGAGTCAGCAAACGCCCCATCCACTTGCTGATCGCCATGTGTCCCGTGGGCCCACTTGTCAGGAGAGGTAAAGTCCTCTTGTCTCTCTCCTCTCTCCTTGACCTTGAGTGAAGAAATCATCAAAGGGGAATTTATTATTGAAAGTTGTGTATGCATTCAACAAGCTCAGGACCTATTGATGCATCCAATTGGAAGACTTATCCCTTTAGGAGACGAGTTTAGAAGATAGAGAGCTCACGAAAGAGCATAAGAGATGAATAACTCTATCCCACATTTTGCAAGAAAACAATCATCCAATTGGAAGACTTTATCCCAGCTTTTCTCACGTCACTCTTGTGGCGTTTTCCTCACAGATGCCGGTTCGTGCAAACAAGGGGAAGAAGTCACCTTGGGCCGGGCCCCTTTTAGGCTTTTATGGGCTCAAAACAAAAGAAATACAATGGGCTCAAAATAAAAGAAATGAATATGGGCCTATAAAGAAAGAAACGAAGATAGGGGGGCGAACGGGGTTAGACGGCTGAAAGTTGCTAAGTGGGCCGGACACACCGGCCCACACAACTTAATCATTTTTTTTATCATTTTCATTTCTTTCATTTTTTTTTTAATTTTATAAGCTTTTTCTTTTTACCTTTTTTATTAATTTTCTTTTTGTAAATTAAATGGATATTTTAAAAATGTTAACAAAAATTCAGGTGTCAATAGTTATTCAAGTGAATATGAAATAATCATCCATGATTATTGGGCAATGCTTGTTTCCACCAAGGCTAGTATTCCTTGTAAGTCCGAAAAGGTCCACATGAAGTAGCCGCTACACTCAATTAGTAGAAACAATATTTATAGATACAAAAGGACTTGTGACTTACTTACCTAACGAACATGCATTATAGACTTCATTCTTCTCGTACCTCATTCTTAAAAGACCTCTTGCCACCTCCTTCGAAGCTAGTTTAGAATTTTGCTTTGACCTAATGTGAGCAAGTTTTCTATGTCACGTCTCTTTACTTCTTTTTTATGGAAAATAACCAATGAGTGCTTTCACTATCAACTTTACAGATAGATATTTCCAAACATTTTTCTTGAGAATTTTTTTTATGGGTGTTTGCCTTTACTTGTGCAAATACCAATCTTTGAAGTTGATCTCGTATCCTTTATCACAAAGCTGACCGATGCTTATTGAATTGTGTCTCAATCCTTTGACCAGGGCAACATCATCTATGATTAGTTCTCCCACTTTTATTGTGTCTCTACTAATTATTCTTCTTTCTCTTTTCCTCCGAAGGCAACGTATCCACCATCAACTTGTGTTAAATGTAGAAAGGTATTGGTACCTCCAATCATGTGTTGTGAGCATCTACTGTTCAATTATCATTTGATTGACTTCTTGCCCTACATTAAAAAACTTCTTTAGTACCCACACAAACTTCGGTCCATCACTATTAGTATATCTAAGCTTCCGGTCACCTTCTTTGATTTTGCTTTTTGGCTTGGACACTCATCTTTTGAATGACCATCACCATTGCAGCTTGGAATAGATAGGGAACTTTTTACTAATGTGTTCAATAAAATGTTTTTCAAAGTTATCTTTTTAAACTGGAATGGGAATATGAGTTTTCTTTGAAATTGTTTCTTTAGTTTTTGGAAATGGATTGCTTTCTTCTTCATTTCCCTCATGCCCTAAATCGGATTTGGTGTAATAAGGTATTTGAATTGAAAGGATGTGCTCAAGTATTTTTGAACCAAGAAAAAAAATGTGAGCAAGCAAGTGAGATCTCTTTCTTGAGAGAGTCGGCTTTGTCTTCAGCAAGTTTGCATTGTACAATACATCTATTGAGTTCCTTGCCTAAGTCATTAAGTACAACTTTGTGATAAATGTTTTTAATAGTGAGTTTTGCGACATCCCTTTTCATATTAGAAATATTTTTGGAAGCCTTTTTGTGTTCCTCAAAAACTTCTTTTAAAAATTCTTGCATTTCTTCATAAGTAAGGTCATGATTTTCTACCTTGATTTCTTCATCACTTTCAGAGTTACCCATAGGTCATATGTTGGCATGATCAGCATCTTCATTGCTGCTTTCGCACTTGACGTCACTCCAGGTTTCAACTTTGAGTGCACGCTTCTTCTTTTCAAACTTTCCTCTCTTCTTCTTTTGAAGTGGACAATTAAACTTAATGTGTCATGGTTTTTGACATTTGTAGCAAACCACATCCTAAAAATTTTCCTTTGGTTCAGTGTATAATTAACTCAAATGAAACGAGACTGATTCTAAGTAAAACGGCATTGGTTTGTCTAAAATTGTCCACGTCAAATTGCTGGTCGTGACATGTAGGACGGTCACGAGTGGCTAGACAGCCATGTTATAATTTTAAGGGCAACTTAGTTTGAAGGACTTGATTGTATTATCACTCAAAGGTAGAGTGGTGCATTGGTTCAATTAAAAAATTTATAACTCAATTGGAATTTGTATTATAGATTTGGGATTGATTGTGCAAATTCGCCATCAAACGTCATTCGCCTTTAAGTCAACTTTACTAGTATTATAGCGCCGATTCATGTACAAAGTTGCAAAGCTTAGTAGGATTTCTCTACAGATGATTGACAATCTTCACAAGTTCAAACCTTTATGAACTTCACAAGCACAAAAAAATCCTTAAAACTTATTAATAAAAAAATAATAATTCTATAGCACAAAAAAATTGTGGGTTGTATCAAATCCATTCTTGTTCTTGTTCTATTCCAAATATAGAAATTTTGTATAATTAACAAAAACGCTGTTTTACTAAAAACTGTTTTAGGAAATAGAAATATAAAAAATAATATTTCTAAAAAGAAATTATTTTTAGAATAGAAATGTTACCAAATACACTCAAAACATATCGTATTTGTCTTTCTGTTGTGAGAAAAGATTATCGGATGGACTTTGAATTTGAAGTCTCTTACATGATTTATATTTGCTTAGCATGCATTGATACAATGGACGGTGGAGTCGAACAATAACACCATGAGTGAATTCTTTCGATATATATATAAAGGGGAAAGCGATGGAGATCTCACCCGTGGAGTACGGTCTAGATGGGTGAAGTGGAGAAGTGTCGTCGGGGCTTTGAGCAATTATGGAAAATTTTTATAGGAAAAATTAGTTGAAGGAAAAAATTTATAGGATTAATAAGGCCAATGAAGTCTTACTGACACGCCCCGATCCTCGGGCACGCACACATCCTTTTACTTGGTCGATTTTATAATGCGATATCCCAGGACTAAGTATCGCCGACCCTTTCGTTTATTAAGCACATGCGGAAGCAGTTATAAATCCCCAGACAATAACACAATGGGATAGAAAAGTAAGGCCATATTTTTCATATTGAAATCCACAACCAAACCTTTATACATGGCATGACTCAAAGTCTATTCACAAGACTATTCATAACATTCTAGTTACACTCTATATACACAACACAAGGTTCTGAAAAGAGGATGGGATCTCAATCCTCATCCGGGTCGTACTCAGGATCATCCTGATCCTCTTCTGACTCTTCTTCACTTAGCTCACATCCTTCAAGCTCTTCATCTTTTACCGGCTCATCGTCCTCTTCCGGTTCCTTCTTCACAAGCTCATCTATGGGCCTGAAATGTTGTCCCACAACCGGGATGAGATTACGTCTCAGCAAGTTCTACCCCACTAAGACTCGATTAGGAAACCAATACGCTAACCGGGCTGCCTATGCACACACGAGTCAGAGGACTTACCTTGTCCTCAGGTTACACCTGCATATTAGCACAGTTCAATAGGCACTCAAACAGTTACATCACAGATTAAAGCGTCAATCAAATTGACCTAGTCGATTACATGTCATTCGAACCATCGCAAGGTCATTTCCACTCAATTAGTCAATTCACAACATCAGATCAAATCATTGATCAATCGACTTAGTCGATTACATGACAACAAGACTACTCATCAGTCATTTTAGTCATTCCATTTCAAATTCTTACTAACGGCTCAATGAGCCTAGCCTATCAATTTCTTGGCTATAAATCCCGGTCCTAAAGGACACAACTTATTTATAGGTGGTAATCACGGCCCCACTGAGCAATTTTCTTAGATTTATTGGCATCACGGCCCCACTCGGCAATTTTAATATGTAGTGGCATCACGGCCCCACTTGGCAATTCTATATGTAGTGGCATCACGGCCCCACTCGGCAATTATGTATGTAGTGGCATCACAGCCCCACTCGGCAATTTTATATGTAGTGGCATTACGGCCCCACTCAGTAATTCTATATGTAGTGGCATCACGGCCCCACTCGGCAATTATGTATATAGTGGCATCACGGCCCCACTTGGCAATTTTCTCGACTTGGTGGCATCACAGCCCCACCTGGCAATTATCTATTAAACTCACAACCTCACGCGGTTGTTTTCCTTTCAAATAACGACACTTCCTAATTTTGGGACATTTTCCCATATTCACCAATCTTACTCAACTTTCACAATTTTCCGTAGTTCACCAATCAATTAAACACTGACAACCAATACCCGGTTATTCTTCGATCAATTACTCAAAATCAACTCATTTAGGAATATATCCTAAAAATCCACAATTTATTCAATTCAACACAACGTAGAATTCAATTAAATAAACGAACTACACCACGACGATTAGTATAAAATTTCGGTCGTCGGCTATCCTTGCCTAATTTCCGAAAAATAAATAATTAAATAATTAATTTCGAAAATTAATAAATAAATACGATAAATTCAATTTAGGCCCGAAATGCCTAATTGAAGCCCATTAAGGGTCGGGAAAAATCCCGAGATACATTCAATAAATAGTATAGGCAGTTCTTTAGCTAAGTACACTAACCACCTAACTAATATGCAATGCAATTAACTAATAATCACTAATCCATGCTAATCTAACCACCTAATTGTACTTAATTAAATCTAATCAACCCTTAAGCATCATTAGTCTACTAAGCAATGATTAGTGAGATTACTCACTTGGTAAAGCGAAGACCGGAACACCACAACGGCGGCCGAACTTGGGCCGACTTGCTTCTTGGGCTTGGGCCTACTTCGCAGGCCCAGGATGGGCTGAACTACTGAATTTGCTGGGCTTCAAGTCAATTGAAAATGGGCTGCCAACTCAAGAGCTGCTGGACTGGGCTGAGCTGAATTCGAGACAGGCTGCTTTCTCATGGGCTGAAATAATCTAAATTTAACTTGGGCTGCACGGGCTTGGAACTTCAAATGGGCTTCGGTGAGCTGAGATTCTTCGAGGAGACTTGTTGGAGTCACGAACGAGCTGGGCTGCTGACGGGCCAAAGGAAGAAACACGTGGGCTGCTCCTTGGCCTGTTGACGCAAGCGAGAGAAGCAGCAGGTCCACGAGCCGAAGAAGAGCGACCACGCGGACAGGAGCTGCTTTGGGCGAGGGAATGGCAGTCGGCGTGAAGAGAAGGACCGGTGGCTTCGGCTTCGCTGGCATCTTGAAGAAGTCCACGCCGGGGACGCCTGGCAGCAGCAACGCTTCGTGGACGATGCTGGGTCAACGAGAAAGCAAAGCGGAGACGCACGGCAGCTGGGTGAAGAAATCAACGAAGATGTGGGCGCTGGATTGGTCGATCGAAGGTTGACGGTGGGGATTTCTTCGGTGGAGGAGCACGCGGTCTTGGAGTGGTCAACACTTGGCTTCGATGGAGGATGAGGTGTTGACCGTGTGGCTTCAACTGAAGACTTTGGTGGAATATAGGATGCGCGTGAGTGGAGATGGAGGGTTGCTTCAACGAGGGAAAATGAAAGAGCAAAAGCATAACAGACCGAGAGAAATCGGTGAAGAGAGAAGTTAACGCGAAGAAAATTCCAAGTGTGAGGGGCTTCAATGGAACTGCCGCAAGAGAGAGAGACGCACGGGGGATAAGGGGCGGCGGTCTTGGCTTGCTGAAGAAGCTGCCGACGGAGGAGCCCACAAATTCTATCCCTTCCATTAATTGCTTGTCCCCCTTGAACCCCTCAAACTTATCCAAGTTGTCCAATAATACTTTCTAGGTTGGATAATGCCACAATTTCTCCAAATTGACACCAAAATATAGCCCTTAGTCCAAGCTCCGAATTTTACTGATTAAACTTAAATTTCTTCACTGAATTTCATAAATTGAGGTCCAATTTCGTCAAAGAAAAATTCCACACATCTCCACAAATTCCTATCATCCGGTAGCTCGGCTTAGAAATCAAAATTCCCTTCAAATGAGCTAAACCGAATTTTCGTTGATTTTATGCGACGTCCGAAGTGCTTTTCCGTAAAAAATCCTGAACTCAATGGAATTTCTCCGAAAGACAAGACGACATCCTATAAATGAACCATGACATGCTCGAATGTCCGAATTCCGAAACCGAATTCAATTTCGTGGTTAAAATCGGTCGAACGCGATTTTAGTCCGATCCGACCTATCGGGTAGCTTTTAGGGATTTTACCATGGTTATATCCCTTAATGGCGTCACCCAATAGATTGGTTAACTCGTGAGTGATCAGCTCAGAGAAAAAAGACCATAGGCGTGCCGGTGAAATGCCCATTTCATATATTCAGGACGGAGTCGAAATTCGGGATGTCACACTTACAGCATGAATTACGAGGAAAATATACTGTGACATGCACACAAAAAGAGTGTAGACCATGGACATGAGAATGCTTTATTTGATTAATAATTACACACACAAAAAAAAAACTAAAAATGAATATATCCAAGAAAAATTGGTGTTACCCAATCGAGGATAAGATAAGAGAAAGTTGTTCATGGTGGATACATCATGTCAAATTGAACATTTTCACATGCTTTGGTGAGGAGATACTAGCAAAATTGTAGACGAAGTTAGAAGGGGTTGCAAAGTACTTAAAGGGACGTGAAAGGAGAAGACTGGTGAGAACATAGAGTATTTAGAACCTCTAGAGAATCTAACATGTGATCGGCATATGGACACTGATCACATGTTAAAAATAAAGTCGGTTAACGACATTTGAAAGAGAATAAGTCCAATTTGGACTTCAAACGCGGATTTCACTTCGTGTGGAATTCGTCCACTGGTGACTGACCATCCCCTTGGAAGAATTTTATATATAAATATATGGTTGTGGGAATTTTGATTGCGCCCGTTGATGCGTGGGCAGCGTGGGTCTGCGTGCAGTTAATGAAACTTTAAAGCAACGACTCCATACGTGAGGTCTTGAAGCGCCCCTTCACGAGTGCTGAGCCGTGGATTTCTCTGTTGGCTACACCAAGAAATTTTTAGTGTTGAAGTCGGTTAATTGCACCGACCAAAAAAAAAAAAAGTCGGTTAAATGCTAATGATAAGAATTTGTATATAATTCTTTCATGAAATTATGATATTATTAATGAAGAATTATTAAGACTTAACACTGCATGATTTATTGGGTATAAATGAGACTTGAAAAATACTGAGAGTAGTTGAATGCCTTCAACATATAATTTCCATTGTATCGCTTGATTTATAATGAAAGTTATTATTGCTCTTTCCATGAATGTATGTCACTACGATTGAATCACATAAATTTGATGTTCAATTTATTTTCTTTATTCTGTCTATTTTATTGTTCAATTGTTCGCTTTTCGCAATACTTTCCACAGCCCGGGCAAGAAAAGTCATCAAGTCCTCTTGATTTTCATGATTTATCCAACTAATAATTCCGTTATTTACAACTAATAGACGAAGGCATTGACCCTCATCGTTGAATGTTGGAATGGTTGCTGCGTCGTAATCGAGGCCTCCAAATCTTGTAAATCAAAAGACAGAAAAAATAAAAATTTTGAGTCAAATTACGACAAGCCTCAAATTTTATTGGAAGAATAATATACTGTTCACCCTTTGAATAGTGATAGGTGCTATAAACTCAACGTTCTCACAATGAAGCCTTTGGGATTTGTGGGTAAACAAAAACTCAGATCCCAGGTGATGGTTTTATGAGATGGGCTTAAGGCCCGTCTGCCCATGTTGGGCCTAGAAGCCCGGCCCACAAGATTAGGGCCCATGGATGAAGGGGTACGATTCCTTTTTGGAGAAACGTATATAAGGGAGGAAAGAGTGGGAGAACGCACCATTTGGCATAATAACGTACGTTTTCTCTCCCTCTCTCCCTCCAAAAGAAAAACGAGCGCAAACGGCGACACCGTCTTCCCTTCAAGGCCAATCGACGTCATCGGATCGAACGGGATCGGTATTCTCTTCCTCTCATCAGCGTTGGTGTTTAATCTGTGGCTAACAAGGTACGCTCGATTCCGTGGTGTACTTTAGGATCGGTGATACATGTATTTCCCGGGCTTATATTCCGCATTCGTTTTAGGAGTTCGATTTAGTGTCGAATCCAGTTTTTTGGGAATTCAACAATCCCAACACCAGGCGAGTGCATTCAAAGAAGGCATAGTTAGATCCGAAAAGAGAGAAGAAAATGAATAAGAGAAAAGCATCGTATGGCTTAGCGACTGTTCCAGCACTAGTCCCTCTGTCTGTGTACGCCTACAAAGCCCTGCAAAGGAAAAGATGCATGGCCCCTCGGAATTACGATGTGTTCTTGAATTTCAGAGGCCCAGACACTCGCACCGATTTTGTCGATTTCCTCTACAGTAGCCTTGTAGCTGCTGGAGTTCATGTGTTCAGGGATGATGACATGCTCCCAATTGGCGAAGAAATAGAGCTGGAGCTCCTCCAGGCCATCAGAAGTTGCAGGATTGCGATTCCCATCATTTCTGAACAGTATTTCGAGAGTAATTGGTGCCTTCGTGAGCTCACTGAGATCATGAATTGCTTTGTTAAGCATGACACATCAGTCTTCTCTATATTTTATAAGGCGGATGTTGTTGATGTGCGTCGCCTACGCAATAAATTTGGAGAGGCTCTATTGAAACGGGAGATACAGGGCAGGCGAGAAGAAGTGATGGAATGGGATAAAGCGCTGCGTGATGTAACATATATTAAAGGATGGATATCACAGACCATTGCTAATGGGTATGTATGTGTGTGTGTGCATGCATTTACGAATCTACGAATCGAACCCCTATGCTCTTAGATCGGACTGGATGATGCGGAATCGCAGAGTTAGGGGAAGGAAGGCTATACGACTAACTTTGATTTACACACGTGTGGCGGACAGGAATGAAGGAGAGCTGGTGAAAATTGTGGTCGCAAGGGTTTCGAATGAATTGAAGCCAACGTGGATCGAACGGCTCCCCCTGTTTGCTATATCGATGTCTAATCACCACACAAGATCATGTAAGTTTTCTGTGTTCATCATGTGAGAGCTTTGGCCTCCTTAATTCCACATAAAGTCATAAGGCTCGCATGGTTTATGACTACCAATCTCGTGGCTTTTAAAAGTTACTTGGTCTTTTAAGATTTTCATATGATTCGGATGGGCTGCATCTCATCATCTCCCTTGTGTCTTACTGGATCACAGTGTATCATTACTATTTGAAGGAGAAAAGAAGACTGTCAATGCCAAGTGTTCTTGGCCTTTCGTGGCTGTGATACTCGATACGGCTTTGCTGCATACCTATACATTAGTCTTGTGGCTGCAAAAATCAGTGTGTTTTATGATGATGATATGTCCATCGTAGGTAAAGTCATTAGTGATGAGCTTATAAATGCCATCGAGCACTACAAGATATCAATTCCAATTCTCTCTCCAAATTTTACCTCCTCTCAATGGTGCTTGCGTGAGCTAAAATCCATGGTTATATGCAAGAAAACAAAGGGACAAAAGATATTGCCCATATTTTACAAAGTGAATCCATCGGACATGCATTGAGCCCCACTCACCCCTGACTTGCCATTGAGCCCATATGTAAACTTGTTAACTCAGCTAATTAAATATTTGTTAACCGTCGCACCATATAATATATGATTTTGCAAGTTCGTTACTTCCATCGATCCTCACCGAGCTAAGCCCCTCTTGCTCCTATTGTCTTATTTGAGTTACTTATCATCATGTATATAGTTGTTTCGAAATTCCAACCAGAAGTAGATTTCTGATAGTCATAGGATATGAGATATTTAAATTTAAATAACTAACTCGTCCCCAAAGTAAGCCAGTAGCTAGGTAAACTAATTTTGCATTACGGTTTTGCAATTTGTAGTTATAATTTTTCTTTTGTTCGGACAATGTGTAGTTATAATTCACGAGAGCATTTCTGAAACTTTTGGGTTATAAGCTTTGAGATTAAGTAGTAAGTGAAATATTATTAGCAGCCATCTGATTTGATGTCTATGGAAAGCTCAACTGCCAATTACATTAAAGAGGAGCAACAAATCAAGACCCCACCAGGAATTTACCATTTTATAAATAAATTGTCAAATTTGGTGTGCATCCACGATTTAAAGAGATTTATTTCCCGAGCTAATTCAATCCTAAATTTGAAACTCGAAATCTTCATTCAATAAACCACTATAGTAATGAGTAGAAAATTAGCCTGCATGTATTGAATCAAATCGAAGAATCGATCCGAGATCATGCACTTGAGGTGATAATTGTCTGCTTGGGTTAATAAGTGAGCTCGTTTCATATAAAGACAGAAATTGGTCCGGTGCTACTAAATCCTTAAATGTATTATTAAATTCTAGAAATTATCTTCATTAGTTTAGGATTAGCAATAACAAGTAAGGTGTGACTGATTTTCTTTTACCTTGGAAAATTCGAGGCTTGATGGGAAGGAAGTCACAATAACAAGAGTACCTTACACTGACACTTTGCGAGGCGTGAGGCATGGTAACCATAGCTGCTATTTTTAAACCCTAAAAATGACATCGCTCTGATTAAGAACATGTTAGCTGCAATTAAATCTCGAAGTAGATTCGGTCTGTATGTCATATCTCACATGTAGGTTAACTAGGAGCATCAAATTGAAACCGCAATATAATATGCCACCGTATATATCATCAATATATATAACATTCCATCCAAACTATTTCAAAGACAAAATTCATCAGATGCTCCAAAATATTAAATGCTTGAATAAGTTTTCAGAAAGATAATACCATACAGTACTTTACAGTTTGACTTTAAAGTATGGCCATGACACGGTATAGTTTTTCCTTCTCAATGAATCATGTCATGCAATTCTTGCAAAACATGACAAGAAGAGAAAGGGCAAAAGTGGGAAAGCGAAGGGCACATAAAATTACGACACTATGATTTCCTAAGAATCTGACCAGTGTGCGCTGGTCCCGGCCTAAGATATGCTGGGCCCCACTCAAACCCAACCTACCGTTGGGCCCACCTATACAACTGTTGACTCCCCTAAATCAAAAATTCATTGAACCATGGCACTACATAATATATGATTTTGCAAGTTCGCTACTTCCACTGATCATCACCAAGCAAAGCCCCTCTTCTCCTACTACGTTTCCCTAGAAACACGATGGCCAAGGGTCTTCCTGAAAAAGAAGAAAGAGAGGCTAGGGAGTCTCAGCTTCAACTAGCAATCGAACATGATGACGTTGACTTGCTACATAACTTAATTGTGGAGGAGCCAGAGCTCTTAGATCGTGTATCTAAAAACCCCTTCCCAAATACTCCACTACACATTGCCGCAGCCAAAGGAAAATTCAAGGTGGCCACGGAGATGGTCATCTTGAGGCCATTATTCGCTAGGAAGCTGAATCCACAAGGTTATAGTCCCATGCACTTGGCTTTGCAATGTAAGCAATACCCAATTGTGAGGACACTGATGACCCTCCATCCTAAGTTGATTCGAGTTCGAGGACAATGTGGGATCACCCCTTTGCATTACATCGCCGGGGAAAAAGGAGACAAAGAGTTGGAGCTCCTAGCCGAATTCCTTTGCACTTGCAAATCATCCATTGAAGATTTGACTAGTCAATGCGAGACTGCAGTGCACATTGCAGTCAAGAACCAAAACCTCGAGGCAGTCAATGTTTTGCTAGGATGGCTTGAGCAAGTTCATCTAAAAAAAATCTTGAACTGGAAAGACAAAGATGGTAATACCGTCTTACATGTTGCTGTGTCTAGAGAGCCACAACATGAGGTATAGTTCACCGATTTCATGGTTTTTCATGCTTTATTATATGATCCATGAATTTGACTTTATCTAACGCAAGAACAAATTATATGTTACTGAAACACTGGGGTTTCAAAGTACATGGATTTAGAAACACACAGAGAGAGGAGATTTGAACAACATTTTGTGCAACCGTATATATTATAGCATTATCATTTAATAGTTAACATTTGTCGATAAATGTCCATATGAGATTACAATTTGAAGTTGTCCAGCATAGTCTTGTAAATTGTAGAAGTATCCATAAATTTGCTTGCTTGGAACGATCCATCGGAATCTCAAGGAACCGAATGACAAAAATCATTGATCAATGGATATAACATATTAAAGGTGAATATTGTGATAATTAGATTGTATTGAAGCTTCCACAATAAAAAAATCCATCACTTCCTTTTATAAAAGAAAGAAAAAAAAAGGTTGTGAATACTAATGTATGTTATCAAGATATTATGCGAATTCATATCTCTTTACATGAAATTTGAACCTCAAGTTAATAAACTTTGTGACAAAACCCATTTGTTAACTTCATTATATTATTGTAATGTTTATTAAGAATGAAAATATTTAAATGTTAAATTCAGATATAATAAAACTTGACGATGTCGATTTAATCCCTCTCTTGTCATTTTAAATACATGATCAAGTCCTACTACAATCATTATATTGATAAATACATGTTTTTCTCTCTTGTTGAACTACCCGCCATCGCATAAAATATTATAAAAGGACTTCAAGTGGTAGGAATGAGTTAATAAATGTGGATTGGTTCAAACAAGTCAAGATAGGATCCTACAATTTGTACATTAGAATGTGTACGGGATAATTGGAAACTAAATTGACTTATTTAGACTATGTTTGTTTCGTAGAAAAAAAACTTTGACAAAAGTTTTTCCTCATTTTCAAGCATTCAGGGCGTGCAAAATAAGTAATAAAAACAGTGTTTTCCAATCAATAGAAAATATCCTTCTAAAATTGGGAAAATTGATTTTCCTTTCCGAGAAAAAAACAATTCCTCTCTTTCTCACGCTTCCTCTCCTCCTCTTCCTCGGCCCTGAAATCCCTCCCCGACCTTCTATCGCTCCTTTCGATTCTTCTCTCTGAAATCCTCTCTCTCTCTCTCCTCGATCCCCTCCCAAACCCGCTTCCAATTCTGGGCAGCTCCTCCGCAACCAGTCGTCCTCATCTCTCTCTCTCTCTCTCTCTCTCTCCCCCGAGGCGCCGCGCGGGGTCTCTGATCACGAGGCCGACGCCCTCTTGGTTCGATCCCCGATGAGTGGACCTCCCTGAGAAGAAGCATTCCTCTGTGGAATGCGCTTCTGCGTCGTTGCCTCCGCGAAGAGCAAGAGATCTTTCGGTTTCGTCTCTCACTCTTGGTTTGATCCCAAGGGCTTCTCCGATCCCCCAATCAGCTCTCTCTCTCTGTCTCTCTCTCTCTCTCTGGTTTTCTAAATCTGCTGGATTTTTTCCTTTTGCATTCGGTCTCTCTACTCTCTCTCTCTCTCTATTCGCTTGCAATCGCGATCTCTTTCAACTCCCTGCCGCTGGCTGTCGTCTCCTTGCCCCACTCCTCGACCGCTGGCTGCCGTCTCCTTGCCCCACTCCTCGACCAGGCTCTCTGCCGTCGCGCGCGCCGGAATTTTTTTTTTTTTTTTTTTAATTTTTTTATCAAAAAATGCTGTCATTTTTCCTTTTAAAAAAAAAAAAGAAACAAAATAAAAGATAAGATTTTTTTTTTTCTAATCAAAATCAAGTCCTTTCTTCTCTTTTGATCATTTTCCGGTGGACAAGGTCACTGGAGCATAGGCTCGAGCCTCATATTGAATCCAGTTTTTATAGGTTGGTCCACTCGTTCATTTAAGATAGTCTTTTTCTTCCTAGCAAAAAAAAAAAAAGAAAAACTCATATGCAAAATGTAATTAAATCTTAAATCTTTTCAATTGACCGTTGCATAAATAATTTAGGGTGAAAGTATTATATTATACTTTTTAAAAGATTCAAGCTTCTTTGTATTGGTTTAAATGATGGCATTTAGTAAATAAGATCTAGTAAACTTTCTTCCTTTGTACATGGACTGTTGCATCACTAGCATGGTAGCATGAGCTCGTTTGGTGCACAATAGTAAAGCTTGTGACAAAGCAATGCTTTATCTTGAAAGGGGTATGCACTTCATCTTGATTGCTTTTGCATTTCTTCCAGATGATCAAGTCGTTAGCTTGGCAAATGAATGTAAATGCGAAGAACTTCGATAAGAAGACCGCTCTCGAAATCTACCAAGTGCATCCTCGTAAAAAGCAAGATGTTGTGGACGAGTTACAACAAAAAGGACATCGAGAAAGATTTGGAGAAAGATTATTTGAAGTATTTTTTATTCCTAACCTCGACCTCTCTCTATCAAAGCTTTTTCACCGTGAGACTAACTTTTCTTGAGAGATCGGCAATCTATTTCTATATCGAAGATAAATCTACTCGCGAAGTAATTCTTGTAGTGTCTACCTTAATGGCGACTGCCACTTACCAAGCTGCTCTCAGTCCTCCGAGAGGATACTGGCAGGATTCCTCTTCAAATCCCCTGACCAATTCCACTGAAATTGCTCATGAAAAACCGCATCAAGCTGGAAAGATGATCCTCAGCGGCTCACATCTATATCTTTTCACTTCACTCAACAGCATGACTTTTCTCATCTCCATGTGCATAATCTTAGCCGCCTCTGTTCCGCTGTTTCCTGGCACTTCTTTGGTTTGCTGTTCTATGTTTGTTCTCGCCGCTACCTACTTTTCATCCCTTACAACGGGATTCCAGAACTACAATGATGTTGGAAAAAAATTGATAGTGGGTGTTTTCACGGTGGCAATGGGTTTAGTCTTTGGATTATCCGTTTGGATATGGCTAAGGCGCGCCCGAGTCCAACGGAAAATCAATGCCTCAATGAGACGCATCGGCAATTTCTAAAGATCGAAGGATCAGAGATAATTCCCATGCATATTTTACTTTAACTACTCTTGTTCGGTATGCATATCATGCATGTTTCTTTTCTTGAGGTTTGCAAGAACTAGACGCTTTTGTATTTGTTGCACGTGATGGACTCATGTAGCAATTTACTAATGCTGAGAGGCTTTAATCTTGCTTGAAGTCGAGACTAATTAGCTTTTTTTTTTTTTTTTTTTTTTTTTTTTTTTTTTTTTTTTTCTAATTTAGACTTCAATGCTGTGGAAATGAACATCAACGAGTTACAAAAGGCAAGACGGAAATCTCTTCGGCTTTTTAATTTCTAGAAAGAGGCAAAATTGGATGATTCTATAAAACATGACGAATAAACACAGTAGCATCCGTTTTTTCTAAAAATTACTTCTAAATAAAGTACCAGAAAAAAAAAATACTGAGAATATAGTAAAAGCCTAGCCAAATGTTTGTTTTTTTTAAAGGAAGAAGAAGAAGATCGTATCATATCTTCCAATAATATTATATTTTAACACAAAGTTAAAACAATGGAATTAATAAGTTCAATTATTCTACGCTCGAAGCTCCTCCTCCCCCCAACAAAAAAAAAAAAAAAAATTGTTCTATACTACAAACCGGCTTAATTAAAGAAGGGAAAATCAAATTTCAATATCCTAAATTCGTCAAATAAAAGATGTAAATCCAAACTTAGGGCGTCCCACATCATACTCCCTTTATAATAAATAAATAAAACAAGCTCGGCCTTGAGTATTTCATGTCGGGTTATCTTACAAGCCGCTCTCAAGCGACGTCCCCATCTCGAGTGACGTCCTTCACCCAAAGCTCCTATGTTTTTTTGTTTTTATTTTTGTTTTTATTTTTTTTTTTTTAAAGACAAACCTTGGCCAAAGCTCAACCCGTCACCGAGTTACCACCCTTCCTTCGGGCGGTCACTCTGACTGCCACTCGTCGGCCAACCTCCCCGCCGCCGAACGCCCAAAACAGTGAAGCCCGCGGGCTCCGAGGACCGCCACGACGGCCACCGAGGACCGACCAGCTCCTAGCCAACCCTATGCACTCACCGACCGGAGGGTCACCATCGTTCCGAAACAGACCATACCCGGAGAAAAAACTATGGATCTCGTTCGGACATTATGTCGAACAGCTAGTATATGCTACGAGAACAAGAGATCTTTGGCTGCGATAACAACAGCACACACAGCAGCAGCAAAACGAAGGACGGACGGGGCCGGAGTTCGCGTCAGCCGGACGGCCGCTAGCTCCGGCCTGGCATGCCCAAAAACAGGGCCGAGGCTTACCGGAGTTTCGGAGCGGGAAAGGAGGCACGGCAGCGGGTTGTCGACCGTGCGGTGGCTAGTGGTCTCTCCCTCCAACTCTCTTCCCTCACTCAAACTCTCACTCGCGCTCTCTGTCTCTCCCCCCTCTCTCGGTTTCTCTACCTTGAACTCTCTCTCGGATCTCTCCCTCAAATCCAGCCCCCGGTCTCCTCCCTTTTTCTCTTGCGCCCACTCTCTCGCTTTTAAGGGCTAGCAACAGGCGCGCATGGCTTCCAACCCGCCTGCCTGCCGCGGCCTGCCTGATTCCCGACCCTAGGATCACGGTTGCTCTGCTTTTGCTTGCGGACGTCTGTGTTGCTGCAGACACGCGGGAATGGCGTGAGGGAGGAAGGAGGAAGAGATAGGTACGTGGGCCGGGCCGGGGAAAAAGAAGAAGAGAAAATGGGGCAGGGCCTGAAAGAGAAAGAGGAATAAGGGAAAAGAAAAAAAGGCCGGGCCGGCCCGCCCCAGGCCCGGCCTAGCTTTCTTTTCTTTTCTTAATACAAAATAATAATGGTAATTTTTTTATTGTTCTTAATTAATTTTAGATTAATTTTTTTTTTTTAAAATTTTCATACTAGTAATTCAAATTCTCCTAATATCTATATGCCATGCAATTTAGTGAAAATTATTGTCGCTAGAGATTAGAAATTAATCTCTAAGTTTTCTATACAATTAATGAATGATTAAACATGTCACCAAAATTTAGGTGTCAACTCTCACATGCATGCTTGAAACATATATGCATGAAGGGCCTAGAGAGAAATCTCTTAAAGCCAACACAATGGTGGTGATGGTGATTTTGTTGTTGGTTGCAGGCAATCGGCGAGGTAAGAAGCGGTAGTGATATGTAGTGGTAATAATGGTGTTTTTGTTGTTGGTTGCAAGGCAATCGGAGAAGGTAAGAAGCAATGGCGCGTTGGACAACTTGCAGGACGCAGTGGTGGTCATGATGGTGGTTTTGTTGTAGGTTACTTGGAAAGAAGTGAGGTGAGGTCTCGAATGCACACATGCACGATGAACACAAATGAAATGCTTGACTCTGTCTTAGCATCCTGATCTTGTGTCAAATTTCGTGTCTTTCTACTTGGTGTAACCTATAGATGGTGTTTGCGGGTACCCCAATTATTATACAACTAGCCCTTGAATTTTGCCAATATTCAAGGTTGAAGATTGAAATATCAAATTAGAGGTCTTTGGAGTGATTCCCACAGATTAATTAATAATTGTTGAAAATACGTGGAGTGCATGAGTTGACAAATCATATGCAACTAAGCTCGATATATGTAAGAGAAATAATCATAATGACATATTCAAAATAAAAAATTCAAAATAAAAAGAGAGCAATTGACTGAAATACTATATAGAACTACCACAAGATAGAAGGTTGGATGTGAAAAGGATAATTTATAGATCCAATGTCATCAATTTTGCTTTCGACATCTTGTCTTTAAAAGCCACCTCCCTTTCAACTGACTTACCATGAAAGAGAAGGTTGGATGTAAAAAAGATGGAATCGACAGTAGCTAATAAAACTGAATCCATTGCTCTACACCACTACTTATCAAGAAAGTATGATATGATACATTCATAAGATGAGCATTAAGCAGTCAAATTTATCATAAGTTAGGAAATGCGTAAAACCTTGTATTCTTTTTTAGGGACCCATTATGAATCTTTCTATCTCTAAAATATGATTTGTTGCGACTAGCCTGGAAGCGTAATAAAAACACACAAATCTAATCGAGTAAGAAACAAATTGCATAAATAAAATTTAAAGACAACAAATTTATGTGGTTCAACTATGTGCCTACTACATGGAGAGAGATCAATAAGATGATTGTAAAGAAGATATTAGAACCATTCAATCACACACTCGTAAGTGTTTTTCAATTCTAGGTTAAACCCGAACTTACAAGAATCAATTACAAAAAAAGAGCTTTATTACACTGTCACTCTCTTGGATGAAGGTTATCAAATCTCTCGTATCTCATGCAAGTTTTCATATATGTTAAGCATACTCACTGTGTACCCGAGACCAAACTCAACAACAAAATTATTTATATGCAAAACGACCATAAGCCATTCGCCAATGTCAACGTGGGCTTCATCTTCAATGCAGAAAAGAAGTCTTATGGAAAATTAGTTTCCTTTTTCCATCGTGGACAATTCTGTTGGCAAGAGTGCAATAATATGGCCTGAGATTATTGTTACTCAATTATAGATCGAATTTTAAAAAAAAAAAAATCTGAATCAACTTCAAGCCATGATCAATGAATCTACACCTTGGTGAGAAGTCCAATTTCATCTCTTCGGTTGTCATTTCTCCCAAACCCCTATGGGCTCCTTACTTCTTGTAGAAGCTAACCAAGTCCGAATATTATTGAAATTTAGTCAATGCCATATACTTTGTTAGATTATCTGCCATGTGTACTTTTTGAACGAGTGTGGTTCCTTATGACACAATATCACATATAAAATTGTACACGACACTAATGTGTTTCACCCACCCACGATACATTTGATTTTTGATAAATGTCTTGCACTCTAATTGTTGCTAAAAATAACAATCTTCTCTTACAACAATTCTAGATGACTAAACAAGCCTTTTGAGTGAAATAAATTTCTCGATTGTCTCGGTTGACATCATATACTCTACTTCAGTTGCGACCATGCGATTTTCAACTATAACTACGCTATCCAACAAAATATGAACACATAACTTTTCAACGACTTCAGTCCATTCAAGTGAGAGGAAAGTCTAAATCCATGTAACTTGTTATATTACAATTTAATTTGATAAGTTGCATCTTCTCAATAGGTTAATTAGAACAACTATGATGCATCGCACCTATTAAAAAGATTGCACCTTTTGGAGTAAAATTCTCGTCATTTGTTTCCTTGCACTCTTTCATGCGACTTAAAAAATCATTTCACTTCAATAGTCAACCGGCTCAACGGTCAGTATTTTATCAACCTGTTTTGCTCCTCCTTTCTTTTTCTTTTGCCTTCGAAATGAAATCTATAAACAAACACAATGTAAGCACTAATCAATTATACACACACACAAGCACAAACATACACAACACACAAGGTAACTATGGCGAAGGAGGCGCAAGCGGTAGTGGCTCAAACAAGAAAACTACTAACAAATTTCTAAACGTATTATATTAGTACCGATTTAATTCTAAATCTTTTAATTATATCAAATTAGTCATAAACCATTTCACATTTCTATAAATTTAGTCTATCTGGGCAAATTAGGCCAAAAAATTCTGACGTGGGCATTGGTTGTCTCTCTTGGCACATTAGGCCTTGTTGTGGACATGTCCTTTATAATTTTTTTTTTTTCAAACTTTTCAATTCTTTATTAATTTTTTCTTCTCTTTTCCTTCTTCTTTTTTTTCCCTACTGTGGCTGGTGGGGCTAGAGCTCTCTGGCCACTAGGCAAGGGCCTCGAAGCCCTCACTGGCCACCAGCAAGAGTCGTGGGCCTTGCCTAGATGTGGGTGAGCTATTGGCGGCTATAGGTGAAGGTGACCTCGCCCATGGCTGGCGAGGCCATAGCCACTTTCGCCTACGATTGGCAAGGCCAAGAGAGGGCTTTGCATTGCCCTGTGGCTAGTGAGCTTCAGTGACGCTCGTTAGGCACAATGGAAAAAGAAAGGATAAGAAGGAAAAAAGAAGAAGAAAAAAAGAAAAGAAAAATTAATTGCAAAATCAAAAAAATATAAAAATATATTTAGAAAATATCCACATCATTGCTAACCATGCCATATATGATATTCACCTTAATAAATTTCAGTTTAAATTGGTCAGATAGACTCAATTGGTACTAACATAAAATGATTTAGAACTAAATTGATTCAATTTAAAAGTTTATGACTGAATTATTACTAATACAATAAGTTTATGACCTTTTTTTGGATACTTTTCACTAGCTCAAATCAAGGGTAGAGAGAGAGAGTTGCATATGACGGGAAGGGAAAAAAAGAAAGAAAAAAAAATAGAGAAAGAGAAGGGGGGGGAGCAGAGGCAATGACGGGAAGGGAAAAAAAGAAGGGAAAAAAAGAAAGAAAAAAAATCGGAAAGGGACAAAAAATTTAAACAACCATTATCACGTGTAGTAAATATTGTCACTTTATCGCGTAATTTTGGAGATATCAATCGGTCGATTGAAAAGCAATTCGTAAACGTTTCCTCGAACAAAAGAAGAATTGCTTCCACTTTTTAGAACGTGCTCTCTCCAAATTGGGTGTGGCTTATTGGTCTTCTTAGTTTTCTTTTGTATGGTAGGGCAGATGATAGGAAGAAGTTCCAACTAGTGATAAATTTAGTCTCGTCAGTTATCATCATTTATATGGTTGTTCCGAAATTCCAACTAAAGGTCGACTTTTCATAGTCATAGGATATGAGATAATTAAGTTTAAATATCTAACCCTCTCCAAAATAAACTAGTAGCTACGTAAACTAATTTTGCATTTCGGTTTTTGCAATACGTAGTCCTGATTCACGAGAGTATTCTCGGTACTTTGGGTTAAACGCTTTGAGTTTAAAAGCAAGTGATTTATTATAGCAGCCATCGGATACATGATTATGGAAAGGTCAACTGCCAATTTCATTAAAGAGGATCAAGTGGTGAAGAACCCACCAATGATTCGCCCGTTTATAAATAAATTGTCAAACTTGCTGTGCACCCATGATTAAAAGAGCTTTATTTTCCGAGCTAATTCGACGTCAAACTCAAAACTCGAAATCTTCATTCAATAAACTGTTATAGTAATGAATAGAAAACTTGCCTCCATTTATTGAATTGAATCGAGAACCAATGCGAGTTCTTGAGCTTGAGGAGATAATCGTGTATTTAGGTTTATAAGTTGACTCGTTTCAAATAAAGGAGGAAGGAGATCTGGTGCTATTAACTCTTCAAATGTATGATTAAATTCTGCAAATTATCGTATATGTTTGGGATGAGCAATAACAAGTAAGGCGTGAATGCTTTTCTATTACCTGGGAAAGATTCGATGGGTTATAGGTAGGGAAGTGGCCCTTTTGCTTTCTTCTTTTCTTTTCCTTTATTTGTTTTGCTCTCAGCTTCGTTCTTTCTTCACTTTACATGGAGATATGAAAGAGAGCAAAAAGGAAATTGATAGTGGAGAGAGAACTCCCCGTGAGAAAAATCGCGGTTCCTTTGGGTTGAAGCAAAGAATAATGCAGCTTTAGAAATAAGTATGCATCGCATTTACTTATTTCACAAGCATTACATATATTCCAACATATCATAAGATATACACCATATATAAACAATGTAATATAGTATAGCTAGCATGTGTCAAACTCATCCTATGCTTATGTCAAGAAGACCTTATAGTCACGCTTTGCCAGGTAATGAGGCACAAAATTTATATCCATTATTGTTAAGTTTCGAAAATCACTTTGCTCTGATTAAGTTTCAAACGACATGTTAGTTGCAATTAAGCTCCAAAATAGAATTGGTCAGTACACATGTACATCATGTTGTGTCTCAATATGTAGATTGACTACAAGCATTAAATCGAAGCGATAATACGACATGTCATATTGACATTCCATTTAAAAATTTTCCAGACAAAACTTATCCGATGCTCCAGAGTATCCTTGATCCAGTTTTGAGAAAGACATACCACACGGTACTTTACAGTTCGACTTCAACATACGGGCCATGACCCAGTATAGTTTTTTCCCTTTTTGTAAATCATGTCGTGCAATTCTTGCAAAACATAAAAACTGACCAGTCATTTCCTGAGAATCTGACCAGTGCGCAATACGCATCGGTCTAAGATGTGTTGGGCCCGCCTCACCCCAACCTGCCATTGGGCCCAACTGTACACTTGTTGACTCAGCTAATTAAATATTCGTTGACCGCAGCACTATCCGATATCTGATTTTGCAAAGTTCGCTACTACCACCAACCCTCCCCGATCAAAGCCCCTCTACTCCTACATTTTCCTGGTAACACGATGGCCAGGAGTCTGGCCTAAAAACAACAAAGAATGGTTAGGGAGTCTTGGCTTCAACAAGCATTAACAAATGATGATGTTGTCGAGGTACGTAACTTAATTGCGGAGGAGCGAGTGCTCTAAGATTGCCTATCCACTCCACTACACATTGCCTAGGCCATCAGAAAAACTGACGTGGCCATGGAGATGGGCATCTTGAAGCCGCAGTTTGCTTGGAAATGCCTAATGCACTTGGTTATGCAACACGAGCATTATCACACTGTGAGGACATTGATGAACCTTGACCTGAAGTTGATTCAAGTCTGAAGACAAGGTGGGATCACCCGTTTGCATTTTGTAGCAGGGAAAAAAAGGAGACAACAAGCAGGAGAACATGGAGCTCCCGAAACCCCTATCCAAATTCCTATTTGCTTGCAAATCATCTATCGAAAATTTGACAATCCAATGTGAGACTACAATTCACGTTGCTGTCAAGAATCACAACCTCAAAGCATTCAAGGTTTTACTTAAATGGCTTAAGCGAGTCCATTTGACACAAATCTTGAAGCTAGAGATATGGTCCATTGATTTTGTAAATATTCTTGCTTTTATTGTTTGATCCTTGAATTTGACATTATGTAATCCAAGAACAAATGTCTATCTAACGATTGACATTTGAAGTTGTATGGCATGGTGTCATAAACTATAAAAATGTCCATAAATATACTTGCTTGGAGTGATCCGCTAGAAACACAAGAAATGAGCAACAAAAATGATTGATCAAGGAGTGTGACATATTATAGGTGAATATTGTGATAGTTAGATCGAATTGAAGCCTCAATAAGAAAAAATCTAACACGTTTATACATCAATTGTGATCATATCATCACGTTATTTTTCAACTTCCTCTCCATATTAATTAGACTTTTCTCAATTAACTTAGTAAAAAGCCATATGTTGAGTCTCTTATCATATTGTAATATTTATTAAGAACGAAAATTGTTAACTCTCTCTCTCTCTCTCTCTCTCTCTCTCTCTCTCTCTCTCCCTGTTAACTCCTCATCGCGTCCTTTCAGAATCACTACATTGATTTGTACACGTTTTTATCTCTTGTTGAACTTCTCACCATCGCATAAAAATATTAAATAAATACCTCATGCGACACATTAATATGACCTCTCTCTCTCTCTCTCTCTCTCTCTCTCTCTCTCTGTACATATATAGTGATAGAATTCGATTTAATTAAAGGAAATAAAAGTTTGATTTTTCTATTTCCTCGACTCCCATATGCTTGTTACGTAAAAGAGATGCGATTAATATAAATAATCAGCGCAAAAATCAATTTTGTCTATCTGAATAGAGTCTTGTTCATATAAATCAGGACAGATAGTGCAATTTGCAATTAATGACCTGCGTGAACACTTAAGACGTTATTAATTGTATTTATCGTGAGCATTCTATAAATAATAAAGCCCACATAAATTGCATTTAATTTAGACTTTTTTTTAGCACTACAAGCTTAATTAAATTATCTGGATTAAGCCTGCAGAAGCATGAAATTTGGTCAAGCCCATTGGATAACCCTTATGGCCAAAAACTGCTTGTGCTTAGCACGTGGGCATGCCAAACTAATTAAGATTGCATTATCTAATTACATTTAAGGAAAAGATATATTATCGTTGAGGATTTTAATTTTATGGAAGTAATTACTATGTGATATAAAAAATTCCTAAGGTGAGGAAGTCCATATACCTATTTAGTTTAAAATAGGAAAGTGATGTATTGATTGGTATCTTGAGATAACCCTAATCCTACGCCTATGTAAGCACTCTTTTCTCTCAAAATTGAGGGGGCGACAATATATATGGGAGGCACAGATACACAAACAAGGACGTTAATGTTCAAAAAAAAAAAAAAAGGCGGACCTCGTCTCCTTGGCAACAGAACAAGTCCAGCGTATAGTTCACGGGATCGACAAATGGACATTTAATTACTGTTGGTTCGTGGTTAAATTTTGCGAAGACACAGTAAAACATTGCTCTTGATGTTGTCTGATGGAATTGATGAGAAAAATTTCTGGAAGTATGTCTTTGGCGGAGATTTACTATCGTTTTGTACATCAAGCTTTTCCTATTCACTAAATAATTTATATATTGCTTTGATTATTGAGCGTTAAATTATTGTTGGTGTACCCGTGTGATCACTCATCACATATTAGTGGTAAAAAAAATTGAAATTGACCAAGACTGCTTCGAACTATATTTTTAAATAAAGAGAAAAGATATTGAAAGAGCGTTATATTTATTTAGTGTAATCAAATGTCCATATCTATGAAATCTCTAGTTCATAGAATAAGATGTTTTTCGAGGTTTTACTTGGATTTCTAACAATCCATTATAGATTAATGGCAACTCTAAAATGAAATGATTTGTCTGCTTAATTAATTAAATTAAAAATACTAAAATTGTGATTGGCATGGATTTGGGAGAGTCCGAGTTAAGTTGGCATGGATTTAGGAGAGTCCTTGCTAAGTATTTACTTAGTAACTCATTAGTTAATCTTTGGTGGTTCATTTCTAGTGAGGGTAGTAATGGGAAGGAAAGAGGAAAAGGGTAGAAAAATGGGAGGAAAGGATCAAAAGTATAAAAAGAAAGAACAACAAATTTGAACAGCCAATAGCACATGTAGTATCATATTAATTTTTTGAGAAGATAGATATATGTGACTTTATCTTGCAATTTTAAAGGATATCAATCCATCGATTAGATAGGAATTCATATACGTGTTTCGTGCATAAAGAAGAATTGCTTCCACTTTTGAGTATGTGCTCCCTCCAAATTGGGTGTGAACTTTTGGTCTTCTTTGTTTTCTTTTGTGTCGTAGGGCAGACAATAGGTTGAATCTTTAATATATGAATTGATGGTCCGACAATTTATTGTCTGCTGAACACATGGATGACTTGCGCATATTTGGATTCCAAATCTTGCCCTGTGCCAACATCATAAGAAACAAGGAAACACTTTTAAGGGGGCTGGAGCCTCACACAATAATCAAGTTTGAAGATGCCATTAACTAGTCAAGGATGCAAAGTACTTTTCGTGTCCAAGAATTCTCCAAGAATTCTCATTTTTTCCCGACAAGGAGAACAAACGTTTTACATGTGACGGCAAATTTAGCACTTTCCTTTTTTTTTCAACGAGTATTAGCGCTTTGCTTTTTGGTCTTTCGCGTAGTCATGACGATTTCGACTTTTAGGAAACAAAGTGAGACACTATTCTTCTTTCACAAATGGTGTTTGATCGTTGATATGTATATTTTTTTTTTATCCATTATCATATTTTTAAGTTACTGATTTTTTTTTAAAGTACTAATATTTTTTTGTACTTCTAGGATTACTAATTGTTTTCATAATTAAACAATCTTAATTTGTATAACTTACCAACATGATAAGGTGCTAACTTTTATTCAAAATTATCAATCTTAATTTAAGTGATTTGCCCATTTTTCTTCCATTAAGTCACCAATTAATTTTAGCTTAACGACTACTGTTGGAGTCGCTTGTTCACTTTTATTGGATTGTTTCGTAATTACTGATTGTTTTGGTGTAATGCCAACATTTATTTGCGCAGTTTAACAGCTAATAATGCTATTGTCTATCATATATAATTACCAACTCTAACATGAATCCACTCACATTGCCAGAAAATTACCAACTATTCCAATAGTTCACAACATTTATCTTAGAAGATATCATTGGGTCAGAGTTACCAATTCTTACACAAAATTACCAACTTATTTCAAAATTAATGGTTCTCTTAAGAATTGACTGACATTTATTTGTGGAGCTTAAATTATAAACACTTACATGAAATTACCAACTTTAATTTAATCAATTACCGAAAATTACCAATTGTTCCGATATTTTTTAGACGTTTTTTAGGATTTTAAAAATGTGTTAAAATCACTTGTTATTATAAAAAAATTAGCAACTCTTATTTGGGTTAACTTACCAAAGTTTATTTCATTGTTTCAACAGTACAAATTATTTCAATAATTTAACAGTATTTATTTATAGAGCTTACTAATGGGTTAAAGTTACCAACACTTTTAAACCATACCCGACTTTATTTGGGAAGCTTGAGTTACCAACTCTTATTTATATTATACCAACGAACATTTGATTATTTCGAAATTATTAATTGTTCCAATAATTTACCTGGATTCATTTGTAGAGTTGATAGACGTGTTAACATCATCAACTCTTATGCGAAATTACCAATTCTTATTTAAGTCCACTTACCATTATTTTTTTTAATTGTTTCAAAAGTATCAACAATTCCTGCAATTTACCGACATCATTTTTTAGGAGCTTATCAATTAGTAATAGGTAAGCAAACACTTTTCAAAATAATCAACGCTTCGTGACGCTCGAGTGACCGGATGTAGAACACAGTTACAATCTTACTTGAGTCGGTTATCATCATTTATATGGCTGTTCCGAAATTCCAACTAAAAATCTGCTTTTGATTATCACAGGATATGAGATATTTAAGTTTAAATAACTAAGTCCTCCCCAAAGTAAGCGAGTAGCTATCTAAACTAATTTTGCATTACCGTTTTGCAATACGAAGTATAATTCACGGTAGCATTCCTAAAACTTTTGGGTTAAAAAATTTTGTGATTAAAAACAGGTGAACTATTATTAGCAGCCATTTGATTTATGACTATGGAGAGAGCTCAACTTCCAATTACATTAAAGAAGAACAAGCAATGAATCACCCTTCAGTGACTCACTAGTTTATAAATAAATTGTCAAATTTGTCATGCATCCATGATTTAAAGGTCCTTTTTCAATATAATTCAATACTAAACTTGAAACTCAAAATCTTCATTGATTAGACCATTTTAGTAATGAATAGAGAACTTGCCTTCCTATATTAAATCGAATTGAAGAACCAATGCGAGGTCATGAGCTCGAGGAAATAATCATGTACTTAGGTTTATAAGTGGTCTCGTATCAAATGAAGGAGAAAACAAGTCCGGTGCTATTCACTCTCAAATGCATTACTAAATATTGCAAATTATCTTCTTTAGTTTGGATTTAGCTTTAACAAGTAAGGCGTGAATGCTTTTCTATTACCTCAGATTCGATAGGTTATGGTAGGGAAGTGGCACTTTTACTTTATTATTATTATTATTTTTTTTTTTGCTTTATTTATTTTGCTTTCAGCTTTATTCGCTCTTTATTTTACATGGAGAAAAAAAGAAAAAGAAAAAGAAAAAAGGAATTGACAGGTTGGAGACAAAAGCACTGTCTAAGCCCCACTTGGCAATCACCCTAACCTGGCATCGGACCCACCTGTACACCAGACGACTCACCTAATTGAAATTTCGTTGACCGTGGCTCTATTTATGATTTTGCAAGTTCAAGCGCTACTCGAACTTTCATCGACCATCACCTAGCAAATCTTCTCTGCTCTTACATTTCCCTAGAAACACGATGGCCAGGGGTGTGGCCCAGAAAAAAGAAAGAGAGACTAGGGAGACTCGGCTTCAACAAGCAATAGCACATGATGATGTTGGCGAGCTACATAACTTAATCGGGGAGGAGCGACAACTCCTAGATCGTCTATCTAGGGGCCCCTTCCAAAACACTCCACTACACATTGCTGCGGCTGCCGGGAAAACTCGTGTGGCCATGGAGATAGCCATTTTGAAGCCGTCATTTGTTCGAAAGCTGGATTCAGAGGGTTATAGCCCCATGCACTTGGCTTTGCAACATGAAAATTATCACACCGCTAGGGCACTTAAGACCTTCGACCCTAAGTTGATCCGAGTCCGAGGACAATGTGGTTTCACCCCTTTACATTATATCGCCGAGAAAGAAGGAGAGGAAGAGCTTGAGCTCTTGGCTGAATTCCTATTTGCTTGCGAACCGTCCATCAAAGACTTGACGAACCAAGGCGAGACTGCGGTTCACATTGCCGTCAGGCACCGAAACCTCAAAGCATTTAAGGTTTTATTTGGATGGCTTAAACGAGTCAATCTAATAGATATCTTGAAATGGAAAGACCACGATGGTGATACCGTCTTACATATTGCCGTATCCGAAAAGCAGCCCGAGGTATAGTTCATTTCAGTACTATTAATTGATTTTGTGATTGTTCGTGCTTTTATCGTTTGATCCTTCAATTAGACATAATCTAATCTAGGAAACAACGGTACGATAACGAAACACGAGGTGTTGAAAATACTTAATTTTTAAAAACATTCAGAGAGAGGAGATTAGAAGGGGATCAACTTGTTTGGTTTTTTCTTAATAGGCCTAACAATTTTTTGGTTGGGGCATAGAGGAGTGATGTAGAGGTCACCTTGTCTACAGTTTATTTCGTGGAGGGTAATGGTATGATTGAAATACTTTCCCTTGAACCCCTACAAAATTCAGCTTTTAGTGAGCTCAAAATCTCGGAGTTATACCTAATAATTTAATTCATCATCGTCTATTCTCTGTTCTTACTATTGATTAGCAAAATTTGTTTCCTTCTTTCGAAATCAGTCCATCCGAACATAATGCACGAGATAGAAATTAGTGCAATGAAAGCCAACATGGAATCCCACACAATCATAAAATAATCACTTTGTAGATGGAAAAATTATTACTTGACCAGTTGAATGTTGTGCATAAAGGCTACAAATATACCTGTCTAACTTACTCTTCCTCTTCATAGCATATATATATATACACAAAAATTGTAATTGAATCCTAAATCTTTTAGTTGATGTAATTAAGTTCTAAACATTTTATGAATGATCATAGTCATTCGAGTCATCACTTATGTGGATTCACCTATGTTATAACTCACATGGGCAATTTCTAGCTATCATGTGAATAATTTTAGGTGAAATGATTAAATTACGCTTTTTGAAAAGATTTGGGACTTTGGTGCATTGATTGAAATGATTGCGTTTGATAAATAAGGATTAGTAAACTTTTTTTCCTCTATACATAAGTTGTTGAATCACTAGCATTATTCAAACTTATGGCATGAGCTCACTATGGGCACAGTGGTAAAGCTTGTGACAAATCAGTGATTCAAATTGAAGGTATGCATACTTCATTTTGTTTCCTTTACATTTCTTCCAGATTATCAAGATGTTGATCAAACATGTAGATGTATATGCGAACAACTTTCAGCGTAAGACGGCTTGGGACATCTTTCAAGAGAATCGTTGGGACAATCATGAAATTGAGAAGAAGTTACGCCCTAAAAAATGTTTTACAAATGAGGCCCTCTCTCTATCACGGTTTTTTAGCTCGGATCTAACTAGCCTAGAGAAGTATGAATTTTTCTTTGGCTTCGGAGATGAAACGGCTCGCGACATCATCCTTTTAGTGTCAACCTTAATTGCGACCGCCACCTACCAAGCCGCTCTCAGTCCTCCGGGAGGATACTGGCAGGATTCCTCTCCCCCTTCAAATCCCTCGGCCGCCAATTCCAACGGTGCTGATACTGAAAATCCACATCAAGCCGGAGACATCATCATGAAGGGCTGGAATCTATATTTCTTCTCGGTTGTCAACAGCATGGCCTTTTTCGCCTCTATCGGCGCAATCTGGGCCACCGCTATTCCACTATTACCTCGCACTAACATGGTTTGCGTCGCGATGGTCATTCTCGGCACTGCCTTCGCTTATAGTCTTGTGTCCCAATTCCCCAAATCTGAGGAGGGCCCAGCAAATTTGCTCAGGGGATTCTATGTGTCGTTGGTGGTCGCCGGGTTGGTGGTCCCCGTGGTTGTTTGGAGATTGCACGCCAGAATCATAAAGCGAATCGATGCCACAGGGAGACCCATCGACACCCTCCTAGGGTCGAAAGGTCGAAATTGCAAGCCTTGATTCCTTTATCTATCTTTGTCGCATATGCATGTAATCCGTGTGTCTAGTCTTGAGGTTTGCAAGAACTAGATTCTTTTCATTAGTTGCTTATTGAAGTCGGGTATTACTTTCTCAATTCCTAGAGACCTTTAGTCTTGCCTGAAGTCGGGACTTCAAATAGCTTTTTTCTACTGCAATGAAATCAAAGAGCACCGAGTCGATGCGCGGACACGAACACCCAAAGCTTACACGGACGAAACGTGTAGAGCGAAATTTCATAATTTTTTGTACTTCTATAAAGAGGCAAACGGTGATGGTCCTATAAAACACAACAAATAAGCATGGTTCCAACCTTCCTTTTCTTTTTCTTTTTTCTTTTTTTAGATTGTTTTTCAATAATAACGGAAAAAGAAATACTGATAATATAACAAAAACCTAGCTAAACCAAAAAAAAAAAAAAAAAAAAAAAAAAAAAAACAACAACAACAACAAGAAGATTTTATGGCATTATTAAGTTAAAACAGTAAAAACAATAACTTGAATGTTCTATACTAAGTGAATATCCTAAACTAACTTAATTAAAGAAGGAAATATCAAGTTCCAAATTCCTTCCATTTTCTTATGTATGTTTATTTAAATTTCTTGTAGTTATTTTTTTAAAAAATATATTCATCAGAAAAAGGACGTAAATCCAAACTTAAGGCGCCCCCATCATTCTCCCTTTATCCGAAAGAAAGCTCAAATTTGATTTTGTAAATTGTCGGGTTATCTTATAAAGCATATTTTCTAAAATTCTCATGGAATTTTGAACACTATACTACAAAATCACACAAAATTTCTTGCTTTAGAAAAAACGTCCCAATCAAAACCTCAAGATCGGTCTTTCAGTTGACTTTTGACATTTCCTGGTATAATGTTGTTATTCTTTCCACTTTCTTTCCCTTCTACGCCAGGATATCATCTACATCTAAGTTCAGATCAACATGAGAGGGGCTTTTCCCCAAAATCATCTCTCCATGTCATGGCAAAAATGCTCACCCAGAGATTCTTCATCAAGCTCAAAATCATCCAAATCCTCCTGTTCTTGAAAAGGAATAATAGACTTGGACTTCTAGTTCTTGAGGCTCCACAACGACCTTATCAACGGGAATTATAAAATGGTCGAACTGTAGCTGTTTCCGCCACTGTATAATCAAAGCCAAAAGAATTAAAAAAATAAATAAATCAAGAAGTTACAGATATCAAACATTATATATAACACCGCAACAAAAAAATCTGAGATGGCATGAGTCTAAAAATTGCACAACCTTGCGGTAAATGACGAGTCATATTTGAGTTCAATCCCTATATTGGACATTGACTTATATAACACAGATCAAGCTAAAGATTGTAAATATTTTTCGACATATTTTTGTGAATTATAAGGTAATGTTTTGCTTGAGATCGATCCTCCTAGGCTTATGACACATCAATTGTAGAAGATAATAGCAAGGCCCATCGGGCCCTGTACGTAAAGAGAAGTAAAACCATATTTTGGGGGACCATCATTTATATACTCGACTTGATAAACGGTCGGATCCAATGTTTCATGTGCAAATTTGAAGTGGAAACAATGATAATTTATTTCGCTCTGCAAGTTCATTAAGGGCAAAAAAATAAAGAATGAATGGATAATGTGTTGACAGTATCCAATGGATCAAAAAATTAGATACCATCCTTGGTGTTTTAGAAATTAGATGACCTAGTTGATTACTTTATCTATTGGGTTCAAAACTGTAATAAGATAGGTCTAACATATGCTTACAATTGAACTATTATTGACCCCAATTCGAATTGGCAAACGTATATTCACATGTTTAATGTGTAGAACTGTGTTTGAACGCATATTGACATGTTTAAATATGTTGATGCCTAAATTTTGATTAGGTTTTTAATTAGACCTTAGTTTCTTTTTATTCTTTTTTTGGATAATAAATAATATATAATTAAAAAAAAGAAAAAACAGAAAAAAAAAAAGAAAAAGCACAGCAGCCCATTTGGGACTGGGCCTTTTGTGCCTAGCCCTCTTTTCCACCCAAGCGGGCCCTAAGGCCCAGCCCGGCCCCTTCGCCTGTTTGTCTTCTTCTTCCTGCTGTCTTCTTCCCTAGTTGGATGAGCAGTATGCGCTAGAGACAAGGACGCGCGAGACGTCGGAATGGAGAAGGAGACGGCAACGTACGATGGAGTGGACGTGTCTTCAATGTGAGGCAGCCTAGCTAGAGCTACCTCGACGGATGAGACGCCGGTTCGGCCGGCGGAGGCCGTTCGATGTGCGAAGGATTGCCAGTCAGACCTCCGTCGACCGGCCCCCCCTCGCCTATATATAGGGCGTCAGGGGGGCAAGGCCAAAGCATGACCAAGGCTGATCGAAGCCAGTGAACTCCAAAGAATTTTGCCTCAACCAGTGCTGCCTCAAGCATAGCCTGACGTCGTAGCCGAACTGTCGCGGGATCCAACCCCGTCCCAGCACCAGCCCAGCGCCGCCGCCATTCAGCCTCTAACATCATCATGGTAAGCCCAACGCCGTTGCCGTTGTTCCCTGAAAACCCAGCAGTCACCAGTTGTTGCCGTCGCTTTTTCTGAGGACCCAGTAGCCCCCTCGTCGTCGTTGCCAAAACCCTAGCCGCCATCCACTGCATCGCCGCCATCGAGTCATCACCCGGCAACGTTCCAGCCAACTCCTCGGCGCCATGGATCGCTGGACTGAGGGTTCTAGAATCTGGGTTTGCAGAGAAAAAGCCGGGTTGGAGTTGGGTCGGATCCGGGTAGGGTTTTTCCTTAGGAGTCAGGTCGCGGCTGCAAGTTGGGTTGGATCCGAGTAGGGTTACGTGAACTGGGTTGCGGCTGCAAGTCGGGTTGGCAGCCTGGGACTGAGTCAGTGATCAGCTCAGAGAAAACTTCTCCATACTGTCATCACATTTATGAGAACTGATTATAGCCTGTTCATCTTATTTTTCTCTCAGCATGGGCCAGGACCAAGTGAAGTTGGTGGCTTTAGACCCTTGAGGAGGACCTTTTCTCGACCACTTTGATTCTGGGCCTGCATATTATCTATCTCCTCGCCTGAACTCTTTGATCAATGTTGGAAGTTTATGGTGAACATTAAACTTATAGTTGTTATTTCCTAAGTAATTTTCGCTGAGATGGAGACTTTAGTTATAATTCAAATACTTTTGGCTTCGAATAATGCTTGCAGCAAGTAATATGCATCGTTGATCAATCAAATTATGCTTGCTCTATATTTGGTGCACTACAATGTAGTGCCATGATGTTCCGGGAAAAACTTAAATTATGCATTATTGAGGAGCTTTTGGGATCTGGATGTTTTTTAATCAAAGAAGTTTACTAGCTACTTTCAGGTAATCCTAATTTATAAGTAATTACCAATCTGTACAAATTCAATTTCACAGCACAATCATCGCATAGTTCTGCATTTGGGCTGGATCTAAATTGCTCTTGTCTGAGTTAGAGTACCAAGATTTTCCATGGAAAAAACACAATGAACCTGGGACATGGTCTAATGTTCTGTTGTTTTCCTCATCTGCTTTATTGGACAGTTGGTTAACTTTGTTGGGCTCTAAATCATATTATTTATCTCATTTGGTCGAAAATTAAAAAAGGATGGTTTATAATAGAATAACTAGCAAAAGTGCACATCCGTTGCTTGTAAGCGAAAAACCCGACATTTAAAAGATCTTGTATTCACTTTATTGCAAATTACTATGAATTATTGTGACATCTGGATTTTTCAACCTTGTCTTCTACTGAATAAATCGGGCATTTCATTGACGCGTCTATAGGATTATTCTCAGAGCCGATCACTCTCGAGATAACTAGACTAGCTGGGAAAATTATTAAGGAATTTTAAGGCAATAGACTTGAGAACTCGATCAGGAATTGGCTTCTTGACCGTGTCCATCTTTAGAGGTCACTACGGCACAGTTAAAAAAATCGATTTGAAATCAGAGATAGATTGGATCGATAGAGATATGTGACTAATCGTGGGTGACACCACTGAATTAGAAAATTCTCGTCGGCCAACACTAGACTGATTTTCTTATTGTTTTGGTACCTTGTGTCCGTAATTGAATCCTCGAGATTTTCATGACAAACAAGAGTCGCCATTGAGTCGAGTGGGTTCATAGTGGCTCGAAGAAAATCGACCACGGGTCATTTGCCTTAAAAAGTTCTGAAAACTACCCGATAGTCTAGGTTACGCCAAAAACGCGCCAAATGAAAATTAACTGCCAATTCGAGTCTGATTACAGAAATTAAAGTTTTGGCCATGTCACAATAAATTTTAGGGAAAGATCGACTCGATCTCCAAGATTTTCGGAGATTCAGGAAATTTTACGGAAATTGGGTTCGGACGTCGTGGAAATTTGGCAGAAGTTTAATTGGCTAAATTAATGGGAAATTTGACTTTTAGACTAAGCCGTTGTGTGTCGGGGATTTATAGAAAATCATTTGGGATTTTCTACGTCGAAATTGGACCTCAATTTGGGAATTTATTGGAGAAATTGAAGTTCAAATGGTGAAATTCGTATCATCCCCTCACCCTAGCAATATTGGACTACTTGAGAGGTTATGGAAGTCATTTGGATGGTTAAGCGATAGCCAAGTATTTTTACTTGGCCAAGAGTGATTCTTGGAAGAGATTCTTGCAAAATATCAAGCCACGGCCCCACCTCACTCCTCATCTTTATCTTCTTGCCTTCTCCCATCCACGACCATCCCCTCTCTCCCGATTCCTTCGTGCGACACCAGCACCAGCAGAGAAAAAGGAACCCAGCTTCTCCACTTCTCTGCCCCGTAAACGACTGCAACCCAGCGTCCACGAAGCTGCTCCATCGTCCGCACGCCTCTGCTAGCGCCCTACAAAGCAGGACTCCACGCATCTTTAGTTCTACCGTTTGCTACCAAGTTTGGTCAACCATGGGGCACCTCCACCGGTTTGTTGACCCAACAAACACCCGCAGAAGCCCACCGAAGTGAAGCCGCACGCGTACGACGCTAGGCCACCGAAGACCCCGCAACAGCTCTCTCCATCTCTGCCACGATTTCTTCTTGCAGCTGCTGCCACGTCCCCTCTACTCGACCATCAACGAAGCCTTGGTGTTGACTCCATCAACGAAGACCACCCATCTTCGTGTCTTCTCTCTCTCGCGGCCAGCAAAGCTGAAGCCGCGCGCATCCATCACCTGCGGAGCTCAACCGATTCTTCTCCATCGGTTCACAAGCCGCTGCCACCTGCCCTTCTTCGGTCAACATTGCATCCACCGAAGACCCTGATCTCACGTCCGCAACTCCATATGCGGCCAGCAAATTCCACCGAAGGAATCCCAGAACTCCAGCGAAGCAATAGCATCATCGAAGCCGTGAGTCCACGGTCTTCAGCCGCATGAGCAGCCGAAAGTCCATCCCATGTCCGCGTGATTTCTCTTCTTCACCCGTAGAACAGTCGGCCCAAGCTTGCAGTCTTTGAGCCCATCAGTCCAGCAGTTCTTCAGCCAATTTAATTCAAGTTGCAGCCCAGTAATTTGAGGCCCAATTCAGCAGAATTTTATTGAGGCCCATCTCCTGCAGTCTTCAAGCCCAGTCCAATCCAAGTGAAGTAATTGGTCAAGCCCATTTCCGTAGGCCCAACCCAACTTGGGTCCAGCCCGGAAGCAAGAGCAAACCTCAATTGGGCTGAGAATTGTTGGGCCCAAGTCTTAAGGCCCGGTCCAAGCCCGTGGGAGTCGTCGCGAGCCCGATTTCGGCCGCTGTCGCGTCGCCGTTGCGGTGATTCGATCCCCGTTTTTAATCAAGTGAGTTTTACTCACTAATGCTTTATTAGTTTGCTAATTATGCCTTAGGGTTTGTTAGATTTAATTACATGCACTTAGGTGGTTAGATTAGGTTAGAGCAATTAAATTAGTGACTTGAGGATGCATGTTAGGTGGTTAGCTATAGCCATTAGGGAGTAGAAATGCTCTATTATTTATTGAATGTATCTCGGGATTTTTCCCGACCCGTTTCGGGCTCCAATAAGGCTATATGGGCCTAAATTAGATTTTTAATATTTATTTATTTATTTTTCGAAATTAATTACTTAATTATTTATTTTTCCGGAAATTCAACTGGGATAGTCGGTGACCGGAATTTCGTGCCGATTGTCGTGGTACAGTCCGTTTATTTAATTGAGCTTGAATTTTTATGGAATTGATTTAAATTGTGAAATTTGAGGAATTGTCCCAAATTGTTTATTATTGAGTATTTGATTGGTAATGGCCGAGCATGGTTATATAGCGCCAGTACGTTGATGGGCTATATAGTAGGGAGAACGGTGAGAGCTAACTGAGAATGTTATTGGCTGAGACCAATCAGGTACGATGTTATTGGACATACGTGGTTCGGTGATTGGAAGTATCACTGCCGAAAACGGCGCCTTAAAGAACGCACGTAAATGACTTATAGACAAACGTGGTTCGGTGATTAAGGAAATATCACTGGTGAAAACGACGCCTTAAAGAACTCACAATGTTGTCTATAGCCGATGTCACCTTGGCGAAAACGGCGCCTTAGAAAGGACATGTGGTTCGGTGATCGAGGATATCACTGGTGAAAACGGCGCCTTAAAGAACGCACGGTGTCGGTGATCGGTATGTCATTGGCGAAAACGACGCCCGAGAAACACATGTGATTTGGTGAATGAGTACACCATGGGGAAATCGTGATATGAGTGGGAATGACCTAGAGAGGATCTGACTGACATGTAATCGACTTAGTCGATTGGCCAGTGCTTGATCGGATGTCGTGAATTGTTTGAATATCTGTGTTTAACCTTGAATTGCAGGTTGGAACTGAGGCCAAGGTAAGCCCTCTGACTCGTGTTGTGCTTAGGCAACCGTCTGGCGTATTAGTTTATTAATCGAGTCTTAGGGGGTAGGACTCGCTGAGACGTGGTCTCATTGGTTATTGAATAACCATTTCAGGACCCTGAGGAAAAGCTGAGGAGGAAGAGCCTGAAGGGGAGAAAGTATTTTGAAGTAGAAGATGATCCAGAGAGGGATCTTGAGTACAACCCAGATGTGGATTGAGACCCATCCCTTTTGTGCACCCTGTCTTAGTGTAGATCGGTGTGAGACTTTTATGCTGTAAATAGTATTGTAAATATACTATAAGTTATGCTGTTGATGAAAGTGTAGTTGTAAATTTCAATATGAAAAATATGGCCTGCTTTTCTATCCCATTGTTTTATTGTCTGGGGATTTATAATTGCTTTCGCATGCGTAATAAAATGAAAGGGTCGGCGATAAGTAGTCCTGGGATATCGCACTTTAATAATCGACCAAACAGAAGGATGGGCACGTCCCCGAGGATCGGGGCGTGACAATTATCATCGATCATTGGAATGAAATAATCGACATTATATGGATCAAAATTGTGCAGATATCTGGAAAGAGAAAATTGTACCCACATTTAAACTTTTTTTGGAACAATACTTTTTCGAGGAGATATGTCAAATTCTAGCCATGTCGCAATTGTTTGAAGCAATTCTATTACTTTTGCCATTTCTGCTTCAGTACTTTGGGTTGTCAAAGTCAAACCATTACCTTCTGTTTGTCGAAAGCACAAGCAGCACCAACTCTATTCTTGATTTTCGTTAGCTCTCGTCTTTCCGCATCTTCGAAAGGACCCTTTTGATATCGTTTTCTTGTGACCCAAGCCTTAACGTTAGGACCACTTTCGGTCCGACTGCATATTCCAATGCCACCTTCTGCGAAGCCGCAATCTCCCAGAAAATTCTACACTGTTTCCCATCCCTTTGCTCTCATTTTCTCATCAGCATCACTGATCGTTTTTGGATTCCCATCAATATCTTCTGCCTCTACTCGCGGTTCTTTGTCAATTACTTGTTCCTTCTCTGCCACATCTTGTTGGAAAAATTTCTATAAAGTAGTTCAGGTCGGTGAATTCATTGTCGATTGGTGGATCCATAGTATGGGGAGACAAGAATTGGATTTCGAATGGTTCAAAATCTTATGCGACTCTTGTTTGCTCCGACGCCTCAATTCGATATTGACATCAATATAGTTCAGTTGGTCCATTTTTACTGTAAACTAGTGTCTGTCGATAAATGTTCCAAAGCTGTACATGGCCTTCCTTTTCTTTCAGATGATCATTGAGATTCTTATCTACAAAGAACAACCGTACTAAAGAAGAGTCACTATCACAATTGTTACATGCACTGAGCACACAAGACTTCTACAGGCCAATGAAGAAAACTGCTTTGAAGATTACTCGTCCTTATAGTCCTGGACAACAATTTTAGTTGCCAAATGATGTGCTACTTCTCAAACTTAAAAGCTGATTCTCTCTCTTGAGTGCCAATAAAAAAAAGGGTTCATTTTCAGGCATCTAACACAGAGTCAGCCTTCAAACTGGAATGATATTCTTTTCTGTTGGAAAAAAAATTGTCATGTCGGCCTAACTGTACCACGAAGTTTGTTGATAAATGAGTCAACGAAAATGAAGTACATCATTCAGTTAAGACTTTTAATAGTGTGTTGTGACGATCTAAAATTTGGCCTCTCCATCTTCGTCTGCTTCCATTCTCAAATGCAGTCATTAACTATAGTGCATATATACACAACTCTCATTCAGCACAGTTTCGCTACATTGAAATGATCAGAACAGCATTTTAGCTAAATCAGGATTCAAATAATAAAGGGAAGTCTGTCAAAGCCAACCAATGTTTAATTATCAGCAAAATTTACAGCAAGATTGACAGGATGTAAATGTTCTATAATGAAGCTCACTGATATGAGGATAATGTCAGCAGAAGTGTCTTATCCTTTTGGTTCAACTTTTATGCTGTCATTCTCTTCAGCATGCTTATTAACTTACGATGTGATTGGTTCATCAAATTAATGGCTGCAGCAGCAAAAGCTCCACCCACACTACAAGTTCTGCTTCATTTTCTTTTTGTCCACTTAAATATTTGACACTATATCTATCCCCATAACTTGAGCATTTATGAGTAGTACAGATCTGTTTTTCCTTGACATTGCATATCTGTGAAGATTTAGGATGTCCTTTGATCAATGAAAAACGGGGCAATCTCCAATCTTTATGCCGGCAGCGGTTGGACAACCAGCGAGAGGGCAGTGATCATCCAAATCCAGGCCCCACCACCTCATCAGATTAATGTCCCTAATCTGCAATGTGTAATAGCAAAGTATAGCCATGAAGGCAACACCGGCATCGAGCCCAGCAGACAAAATGTAGTTGTGCCTCGCCCACCAACTTTTGTACCTCCTGTACACATATACGTTGAAGAAAATTCCAACGGTTAGCCAACATATGTTGTTCACTGCCGTTCCCGGTGGCATAGATGGCGAGCCACTTATGATGATAGGCATGTTGATGAGCCTTATCCATTTCTTCTCGGGAAACATCCGAGAGAGGATCCAGACTGGGACTGGAGCGAGAATTCCAAAGAGAAAGAAATAGTTCATCTTGGCATATACCCCAAGGCGGCCGAACATCCTGAGTGGTCCAACCACGCCCCAAATGATGGAGGCATTGTAAAATACATCGTCCCCAGGGCACGTCCACGGGCTTCCCATGGGTAATTTGGATGGATCACAGATGTTATCCACAGATGTGAGGAGCCACCAGGCCGTGCTGAAGTAGACTGAAGATGCAACTACCGTTCCCACGAGCTTCATTCAGGAGAAATAAGTCAATGTTAATTCCTACTATTTGAATTTGTATAATTATCTGACAACAGTATTTAACATTGTTGTTACTGATTAAAAACAGTAAACCAGAAACAAAAAACCAGAATCTATATTTTTCAGATGAGGAAGAGAAGCACAGAGAAAACGGAGCACAAACTTGCGTATGTCAGTTTTCTTAAGAAACTGTCAAGTACAACCACTAAATACAAAGCAAAAAACTGCTCACGTACGTGCAACACATAACTGCACACAAACGTGCTATTAACTTCCTAGAAAATAACAAAAACACTAAACAAATAACTAAATTGAACTTGGCTGTTTTTTAATAAAAAAACAGAGTAAAACAGAGTAAAAACGGAGGAAAAACAGAGCAGAAAACAGCAGCAACATTGAGACATTCTAATCCAACAAACTCCTCCTTGGATCAGTTGCTGCTGCATACTCCAATTTTCTTTCTTAATACTTCAAATCTTCCAGCTTGAAGTGGTTTTGTGAACATGTCTGCAAGCTGATCTTCAGATCTGCAATAGACCAACTTAACTTCGCCACTTTGTTGCACCTCACGCAGAAAGAAAAATTTGACTTTGAAATGCTTGGTTTTGCCATGGAAAACTGGATTCTGAGATATTGCTAACGTCGCCTGATTATCCACGTTAACTTCAATGCAATCACTAGAATTCAACCACAGATCTTTCATTATCTTATTCAGCCACAAAGCTTGATTTGCAGCTGCGGTAGCTGCTATAAACTCAGCCTCTGCAGTAGACTGAGCTACAATCTCTTGCTTTTTAGAACACCAGGAGAAACGAGTAGAACCAAAACTGAAACAATACCCAGACGTACTTTTCATGTCATCCACTGAACCAGCCCAGTCACTATAAGAAAATCCTTGCAAATTAAACTTCTGACATTTTTCAAACTTCACACCAAAGAACAATGTTCCTTTAAGATATCTCAAGACCCTTTTTGCTGCAATCAAATGTAACTGACTAAGACTACTCATAAACCTAGATAAAACACTCACAGCAAATAGAATATCTGGTCTGGTTGCTGTAAGATACATGAGACACCCAATCAGACTTCTATACATAGAAGCATCTACTGCATCTGTTCCATCATTCTTTTGCAGCTTCTCTTTAGCGGCCATCGGAGTGCTTACACTTCGACAATTTTCCATCTGAAAGTTCTTTAGAATTTCTTTCATGTATTTTTTTTGACAGATGAAGATCTCATATGAAGATTGTTTGACTTCTAGACCCAAAAAATAAGTCATCTTTCCCAAGTCTGACATCTCAAAAACTGCAAATAAATCTTGCTTCACCTTCTCTATCAATTCCATATCATTCCCCGTCACTAATAGATCATCTACATAAAGTGACAGAATTACAACACTGTGATTCACCTTCTTGACATAAAGAGTGAACTCACTTAAGCTTTTTACGAAGCCAAAATCCTGCAAATATCGATCTATCTTCCCATACCAAGCTCTTGGAGCCTGCTTCAGTCCATATAAAGCTTTCTTCAACCTGTATACACTCTCTTCTTGCCCTTTCATACTAAAACCTTCAGGTTGTTCAACAAAGATCTCCTCCTCAAGCTCTCCATTCAGAAATGCAGACTTGACATCTAACTGAAATATAGGCCACCCCTTCTCTGCTGCAATAGCTAACAATAACTTTATTGTATCAAGTCGTGTAACAGGAGCAAATATTTCAGAATAGTCTACTCCCCATATTTGTGCATAGCCTTTCACCACCAGTCTAGCTTTGTATTTATTAACAGAACTATCAGGATTAAGTTTTGTTCTAAACACCCACTTAACCCCAATCACATTCTTATCAGATGGTCTGTCAACAAGCTCCCATGTGTGGTTTTTCTGGATCATTGCAATCTCCTCTTGCATTGCTGCAATCCACCTCTGATCCTCCTTAGCTTCCACAAAGTTAGATGGTTCGAGCATTGCCACATTGCTTCTTTCATAGATTTCAGCAAGTGACCTTGTGCCTTTCACTGGTAAATCATCCACACTGTCTTCCAATCCATCTATAACTCCATCAACCTCTACATCTGTTGCAGGTTGTTTTTCGAACTGCTGCTTTTCTGCACTCTTTCCTTCCATCCAATTCCACTCATCTTCTTCTAGAAAAACAACATCTCTGCTTACAGTCACCTTCCCCGTCATAGGGTGAAAAATTCTGTAAGCCTTTGATTGGAGACTGTACCCGATGAAGATTCCAAGCTCTGCCTTCTTATCCAGCTTGTCCCTCTTGACCTCAGGAACATGAGTGTAACATAAACACCCAAAAAACCTTCAAATTTTTCACAGAAGGTTTAACACCATACCAGACTTCAAAAGGTGTTGACCTCTCTAAGGCCTTTGTGGGCAATCTGTTCAACAGGAACACTGCAGTATTAGCTGCTTCAGCCCAGAACTTCTTAGGCAACATCTTCTCCTGCATCATACATCGGCCATCTCCATAATACTTCGTTTTTCCTCTCACCGACCCCATTCTCGTTGAGGTGAATAGGGAGCTTGAGTGAACCGCGCACAATTCCCGCTTGCTCACAATTCAACTTAAACTTGTGAGCGGTATACTTAACCATTATCAGACCTAAGCATTTTAATTTTCTTCCCACTCTGATTCTCAACTAAGGCTTTAAACTTCACAAACACATCAGTAACTTCAGACTTGGCTCGCAGAAAATAAATCCAACTCATCCTAGTCATATCATCAGTGAAGGTAATGAAATACCTGCTACCATTGAGAGAAGACTCAGACATAGGTCCACATAAATCTGTGTGGACTAATTGCAGCTTCTCACATGCTCTCCGGCCTCCTCCTTTGAAAGGAAATCGACTTGCTTGCCAAGAAGACAAGTTTCAGACTGTGGAAATTCCTCCTCCAAATTTGGCAAGTCATCCGCAAGCTATTTCTCTGCATAAACGACATGCTCTTCGTGAACATGCCCAAGTCTTTTATGCCATATCTCTACATTTTCTTCTTTGCACTTTAAAGCCATTTGTTGCATCTCTTGTGGCTTGAACATGAAACTCTTGTCCTCCATTGGAATTCTTAGCACTTCTTTGCTATCTGCATAATTAATAAGACATTCCCTCCCTTCGAACTTCACTTTATAGCCCTTCTCAACTAATTGACCAACACTTAACAGATTATGGTCAATATTTGGCACAAAGAGAACATCACCGATCAACTTCACCTCCCGATTTCCTTCAATAGCCACTTTGTACCCTTCCCTTGCACTTCGATATACTGTCCGTTGCCAATTCTGACTCTGGACCTGACTGACTTGTCTAGAATCCTAAACAGTTTCGAATTGCCAGTCATATGATTGGTACAGCCACTATCCACCAGCCATGCATCATTCCCAACAAAAGATTCAGAAAAAGAAGCTACAAACAAGTGCTCTTCCTCCTTTACCAAAAAAAAAACAAGTGCTCTTCCTCAGTTTCATTCACTGCTACCTGGGCTTTTCCTGCTTGCTGGTAATTTTTTTCTTTGCAGATGGCTTCCATGTGACCCAACTTGTGACATCTTCGCATCTAGCATCGGGCTTTCTCCAACATCTAAAAAGCGATGATTAGTTCCACCACAGTATTGACAAGGCTTTTTGTTCATCTTCCATTTGCTAGACCCACAAGAATTTCCTTCTTTTGCTACAAACTTGGAGTCACCGGCATTTTCTCTGGACTGAATCCATTTCTTCCCTTTGCCTCCATCATTTGCCTTCACTCTAGCTTGCAGCGCACCCTCTACAAACTCTTCTTTTCTCATCAGTCTTTTGTGCTCCTGTGCCTGCAAAGCATTCAACAATTCTGCAAGCTTTATATTAGGTAAGTCTCTTGTATTTTCCAGAGACGCTATGGTGGCTTCGAACTTCTCTGGAAGAGACACCAGAATCTTCTGAACAAGCCTTTCATCCTTCAAGTCAATCCCTAAAACTCTGATTTTATCAGCTATCCCAACCAACTATCAGAGTACTCCTTCACTGACTCTGAATCCTTCATCTGCTGTCTCTCAAACTCCCTCAAGAGATTCAGCACCTTCATGCCTCTTATCTTCTCATCTCCCTCGTATTCATCCGTCAAGAAATCCCATATTGCCTTTGCAGAATCACATCTCATGATCCTTGTAAAGATAGTGGGTGAAACAGCAGCGTACAGGCATGACTTTGCCTTGGCCTTCCTTGTGATTCTCTCTTTATGATACTTTATCTGATTCAAAGTCGGATTGTCTGGAAGTGGAGCAACCTCATAATCATCCTCCACAGCTTCCCACATATCATGACCCTCCAAAAATGCTGTCATCTTAACAGCCCATGCTTGATAATTCTCTCCAATAAATACTGGAGAAGCCATCGCAGAGAAACCACTCGACCCTGTCTCCATCACCTTTTAACTTCTTTACACTTCGATACTTGCTTCACTTCACAGTCCCTCAAGATCATACATGCTCTGATACCACTGTTGTTACTGATTAAAAACAGTAAACCAGAAACAAAAAACCAGAATCTATATTTTTCAGATGAGGAAGAGAAGCACAGAGAAAACGGAGCACAAACTTGCGTACGTCAGTTTTCTTAAGAAACTGTCAAGTACAACCACTAAATACAAAGCAAAAAACTGCTCACGTATGTGCAACACATAACTGCACACAAACGTGCTATTAACTTCCTAGAAAATAACAAAAACACTAAACAAATAACTAAATTGAACTTGGCTGTTTTTTAATAAAAAAACAGAGTAAAACAGAGTAAAAATAGAGGAAAAACAGAGCAGAAAACAGCAGCAACATTGAGACATTCTAATCCAACAAACATAAGATGAGACATGGTAATTAAAAATACTGAAACTCGGAAGTTACCTGAACAATGAACATGGACTTTAGTGGAATTTTCATGTAATGGCCTAATTTAAAGTCGGAGAGAAAAGTTATTGCCTGCACCATGCTTACATAACTATATGTCTTGAATACCACATTCGCCAGAGGCCTTCCAGGATACATATAACCAACTATCAGCTCCGAGATGACATTCAATCCGAATTGCTGAACATGAAAGGCCACGTCTCAACAACAGCAGGAGGAAAATTTCATTGAAGATTCACGACTTATGTTGACTATACCTGGTTTGTGGTGGCTGTGATTACTCCAATTGGCAACATGAAGAATAGTACTACACCAATTGCTAGGATGACTCCCCAGTATGGAAGTTGAAGCTGTCCACCAAATCCTTCACAAGCAACCATGGCGAGTCCGATCATTATCAGCCACAGCGAATAAAACCACCATTGTGGCACAGCATCGTAATTCTTCTTCATCAGTCTAGTGTGTACGTCATCGAACTTATCTCGAAAAGCCGCCTGTGTTTGTTGCCAAATAGTCCTGTAAATGGAATATTAGAATCTGTTTTTGAGATGATTACTAATCCTCACAGCTCTGCAACTTTCTGCACCAACTTTGTAAAACGGCAGTGCTTTTATATTTCAATTACGGAATGCAATTCTGTTTTACTGCAAAAGTTTTGTAGGATATCTCGATATATTTTTGCCGGTGATAAAAAGAGAGAATAAAGTTAGGTTCTTTTTCCATATAGTGATACTCAGCGATAAGTACAAAGAGTAAAAAGCATTCACCTGCCATGGAAGAGAGCGACATGAGATATTGTAGCTGCCAAGGTCGCAAAGCTCAATCCATAAGCAAAAGCGAAGAAGATACTCAGGTGAACTTTACTGTAATCATCATATCCTTGCTGATTGAATTGGAAGTTTATCTCGTTCAGGACTAATCCGACATTGTATTTGCCTCCATTAGCATCAAACACATGTGATGAGATGATGGGGAACCGCTTGGCTTCGAATGCATTGGTCCAGTAGGCAATTGGGATTAACACATAGAGCATGAGGAAGAAACCAATGCTTATGTTTATAAGTGCAAATCCCGGGGTAGCTAAAGGAGATCCAATGAAGGCAGCAACGGTAGCCCAATCTAAGGCAAAGGAGCCAATACCGAGACCACGACGTCCAGAACCGATTTGTTGGGCTGTGACTGAGTCCTTCCATATCCAACATACAAAGGATAGGGCAGTTATGGATGGAAACAGATAGTTTGGAACAACATAGTAGGCGAAACTTGATATGAAGACTATGAGGAAGAACTGCAGCCTCATCAATCCTCCTTTGGGCCTGACCTCCTCCTCATGCAGTGCCCTGAAAGTTCAACTAAATTGGAATTGCGACCCTGAAGAAGTAACTGAAAAGAAAGAAGCAAATATGAAAGTCTCAGAGACATACCTGAAGAGAGAGACCTGAACCAGGTTTGCTGGCCACCACATGTATGGTGAGTCAACAAGGAACTTCCGAAAAATCCCCGCCCATCCATATCCAAGCATCTGCAATTTTTCATCCATTTTGTTCCGTCAGGGCAGGTCCACAATCACAGTAATGTGTAGACAGGGCAAGAAAACATGAACGCTAATGATTGTCAAACCCCAGGCCAAGAGTGATTACTATTGAATATACCTGTGTAGTTAGTGTCAGCAACATAGCTGCTAAAAAACGAATATGACGGTGATAAAACGCCATGACTATGGTGATAATGTTCATGGCATACACGTTGGTTGAGCCTGTGTTGGCGAATATGGTTATCAGGACATGTTCCTTCAAGTTGAAGGGTCCTGGATTCAATGAGAATGACCATTTTGTTCCTGGGACGTGAACAACTTTCTTCGGCAGAACTGCTGCCATAAATTTTCCCAGAGGAAGTACCACAATCTGAGCAGAAACTGAAGTCAAAGAGAGTGCGTTTTGGCGGTAGCCAAAGAACTGATTTAAAAAAGCCAGAGTTGTGCATGCGATGATTCCAAGAATCCATGTTCGAATTGTCAAGCAGGGCAAGGTTGGATCATCCTTAATCGAAACAGTCAATCTCACTTCCTCGATTGGACAATCATTCACTTCATCTGCAGAGAATTCATCATCCATTAGTGAATGACTGTTGAAAGTGACTCAGCAACAATATATGAAAGTTCCAATGAAGGATGGGTTATGTATTATTGCTCACTCCATTAATCAATTGAGACTACTTGTTCCAACCGGTTCTGAGACATGCTTTTGCTCAATTACCAGAAGGCCACTATGTTAACACACACACTAACTCAGAGACTTGGTCATATTTCAACAGATCCTGAAGCAAATAGTAAGTTGAGTTCTTAGCTGTGAACTTTCCAAAAGTTTAAAATTACCATGGCTGACTTGCCGTGAAAATAATACTGATAACCAAGTTTAATGTTGAATTGGACTTCTACTTCACTTGGTTTTGCAGTTGAAGCTTACTGTGGTATTCATATATAGATCAGTCCTTTTAATCAGCGGAGTGCAAAGAAAATTGCAGAAACATAATACAACACGAACATCATCCAGTGAAAAAGAAGTCGCTTCGTCATGAAACCCAACATCAAAAGCTGGCTAAAGAAAAGATTCACTCACCAGAACTGTCGAAACTGTGATCATCGGGTTGAAGCTTCTTGGGCTGATAAGAGGGTGATACTCCATGGTCGTCATCTGGTTGCTCCATTCTTGATCAGTGATAAACCTTTTTTGTCACTTTCTAAAGACAAAGGGCATAACACGCCGTAGAGATGACCGGCTCCTATAGAGCATCTGTTGGCAAGGAGAGCATTGGTCAAGGTGCATTTCATTTTGTCTACTGCACACAGCTACATATGATGGATCAGTCTGAGACTCAGAGCACCAGACGAAGGTACAGTCCAAGGAGAGATTGTTGGTGATCTGATCCTTTTGGGACCCTCTCAAGTCGCTGCCGGATGGGCTTGAGAAGGAATCTGCAAAGATTCCTCATTCGAAGTGGACGAGTCATCTGGTGAACGGCCATATCCTCCAAAGGGAAAGGGCTCGTTTGACTTATGAAATTTTGGCATCACCAGCTTTGTCGTCTTCCATGTGTTCATTAATTTCCGCACCCCTATCCTCCCCTTCAAGACAAGCATTCGCATGCATTCTTTTCTAGCCTGTTGTCAAATTGAGTCATCATGCTAAAAATCGAACAATGTTACAAGCTCACATGCTTTTGTCTATTGAGTTATCAATGGTTTATTAGCTCTCCCGGACGTTGTTGGTTCATTTTAAAGATTAGAAGACCATCACAGGGCGAGTGGGTTGGTGTCAAATTAATTTACCATGTTAGTCTTTAAGAAGGGGTATATATCCTATGTAAAAGTCGCTCCAGATTTAACAATGCGACATGTTCACATACTTTTACCTATTGAGTTATCAGTGATTATTAGAATTTTCGGACAATTATTAGCTCTTTCTAAAGACCAGTAGAAGATCACGGGGCCGAATGGGTTGTTGTCAAACTTATAATGTTAATCTTTGAAAAGGGGTATATTTACTATATAAAAGTTGCGCGAGGTTGGACGACGTGACATGCTCATGTGCTCTTGTCTAGTGAGTTATGGACGGTTGTTAGCACTCTCGGGCAATTATTGGCTCTTTTTAACTAGTAACGAGTCACATTGCGTTGCAAATGGGGCCGCATCTTATCTTACATCACAGTGTTTTCAACGGCAAATTAGAACACATTTTGTAAACATATAGTCATGTATGAAGAACGATAATCTATAATTTTGGAAACACAAAAATTTGGTTTCAAATTATGTCTCTTGTCTAGAGCATCTTCGCAGAAGATGCAGATAAAATTGTTCTAATTTGTTACACAGAACATCTATTCATTATATATGTTAATTATAAAGCATCAAATAACATAATTTTATTTTTTCTAATTTCATCATTGACATCATTTTCGTAACGACTTAAGATATTTTTAAGCGCAACGCATTTTTTCTGTTTGGAACATATGAATTTATTCAATCTTAAAAAGTAATCTCTTAGAGGTTCATATGGTTATAATCTCTTGATCTAAGTTACCATTTTATTGATTTATATACAATAAGTAAAGGTATATCAATTATGCTTCGAGATGAATAAAAATTTAGAAACCGAATTTGGTTTAGCAAAGTTTACGGTTATTTATTAGACATTTGGTTTTATTCACACATGTTATTTGTTTAACTCAGAAGAGGACCGTGAAGAAAAAAGAAAAAACCAAAATTTTTGTTGTGAAAATTACACAAAGTGGGACAATTAATGATCTATCAAACCTTGAGTATTTTCAGAGTGAAAATTTTTGTTGTGAAATGATAAACGCTCATTAGAGAAAGTGATGACAAAAACAAACAAATTATCACTGCAAAAAAAAAAAAAAAAAAAAATTGAAAAAAAAAAGATGAATGCAAAACTATTAACCCCGTTCTATGACCACGCGAGGCTAGCATCCGGAGGTCGCGACCTCCATGGACATAGGCCGCGAGCTCTGCACCGAGAGAAAAACAGAGCATGGAAGTTTCAGACGAAGAACAAGCAATCTCTTGAAACTTTTGTCCGAGTGCCTTGGGATAGACTATGCAGTTGAAAGCCAAAGGTCTAACTCACGAGACATGGATTTGCCTGAAGAAAAAGGGATAATGACATAAATGATCCCTAAACCTTGGCTTAATGTATAATGCGGTTTCTAAACTTTAACCAAATGTTCAATGTAATCCTTGAACTATATGAAAATGTTGAATTTAATTCTTCTGTGAATTCAAGATTAGGATCAATATTTAATATTTTCAAATAGTCCAAGGATTAAATTGAATATGTATTAAAAGTTCATGAATCACATTATATATTGAACCTAAGTTCAAGGCCTTTGCGTAATTTCTATAAAATAAAAAATAAAAAATAAAAACATTCGTGGTGCTAACCGCATGTTCTGGTGCCACATATGGCAGGACCGCCATTTTCCGACAGCAATTCTACTCTTTCTTCCCTTCCCCTTGCTCTAATTTTCTCAACATAGTCATGGACCTGACCTGTTTCGCATTCCAATCATACTCAAATGCATCTTCTGCCTCTCCTCACCGCTCTTTTTGTCAATTGTTCCTTGTCCACCCCATCTTGCCGAAGGATTTCTACATACTAGTTCCGGCCGGCGAATACATTGTCAATTGGTGGATCCACTGTATACCGTCACAAGAATATCTATATAGAAATCGCTATATAGTTCAGTCGGTCCATTTTTACTGTAGGCTGGTTTTTCTTGTTCAATGTTACAAAGCTATACTTGGACCTTCCCTTTCTTTCAGATGAACATTAACGATGATTCTCCAGTCACCATCGCACTTGTTACCTGCGTTTAGCACGTAAGACATATTTGCAGGCCAATGAAAGAAATCTGCCTAGAGATTAGTTGTCCTTATAGTCCAAGACAGCACTTTTAGTTACCAAAAAGCTGATCCTGTCTTTGGTGCCAATAAACAAAAGGGCCATTTTCAGGCATCTCACACGCAAAGGTTGCCTTTGACTACCGAAGTATGGGTGATTCCAACCTAGATGATGTTCTTTATCGTTGGAAAAAGAATTGCCCTGGGCTAAACTACACAGCAAAGTATTTGTCGAGAAGTGAATCTATGCAGATGAAGTACATTAAACAGTTCAGACTTTTACTTGCGTGTTGTGACGATCTAATGGTTTATAAAGTGAAGATCAAGGAACACTAGGCCTCTCCATTTTTGTCTGCATCCTGCTCTCAAATTCAGTCATTAACTATAATGCATCTATACGCAACTCTTGTTTGGCACGGTTTTGCTCCTTTGAAAAGATCAGAACAGCATTTTAGCCAAATCAAGAATCAAAATTACAGAGGAAAAGTCTGTAAAAACCAACCCTTGTTTAATTACTTGCCAACATTACAGCAAGATTGGCATGATGTAAAGGATTCATAATATAGATGGTTAAGCTCACTGATATTAGGATAATGTCAGCAGAAGCACGTGTCTTCTCCTTTTGGTTCGACTTCTACACTCTCATTCTCTTCACCATGGTTATTAACTTACGATGCTGATCAATGGTGGTAGTAAAACTAAGATTTGACGCTATATCAGACCCTAGAAATTGAGCACATGGCAGTACAGAATTTTTTTTTCCTTGACATTCCATAACAGCAATGAAATCAGGATGTCCTCCGATCAACGGAAGACAGGGCAATCTCCAACCTTAATGCCTGAAGCGGTAGGACAACTAACGAGAGGGCAGTGATCATCTAAATCCAGGCCCCACCAGCTCATCCCATTAATGTCCCTATTCTGCAATGTGTAATAGCAAAGTATGACCATAAAGGTGTCACTGGCATCGAGCCCTGCAGACATAACGTAGTTGTGCCTTGCCCACCAACTCTCGTACCTCCTGTACACATGTAAATTGAAAAAAACTACGACTGTTATCCAACATACGTAGTTCACAGATGTTGCCAGTAGCATTTTCCCCACACCACTTATGATGATAGGCATGTCAATGAGCCTTATCCATTTCTCTTGGGAAACGCTCGACAGAGGATCTGGACCGGGACCAGAGAGAGAATTCCAATGAGAAAGAAATAGTTCATCTTTGCATATACCCCAAGGCGGCCAAACATCCTGAGTGGTCCAGGCACACCCCAAATAATGGAAGCATTGTAAAATACATCGTCCCCAGGGCACGTCAACAGGCTTCCCACAGGCTATGTGGACAGATCGCAGATGTTATTCACAGATGTGAGGAGCCACTAGGCCGTGCCAAAGTATACTGAAGATGCAGCTACTGTTGCTACCAGCTTCATTCAGGAGAAATAAGTCACTGTTAGTTCCGACTATTTGAATGTGTATAATTATTCTACAGTAGTACTAAACATAAGATGAGACATGATGGCAGATATTGAGACTTGGAAATTACCTGAACAATCAACATGTACTTTGGTGGGATTTTCATGTAATGGCTCAACTTAAAGTCTGAGAGAAAAGTTATGGTCTGCACCATGCTTGCATAACCATATGTCTTGAATGTCACATTCGCCAGAGGCTTTCCAGGATACATATACCTGATTATCAGCTCTGTGATGACATTCAAGCCAGGTTCTGAACATGAAAGTCAAGGTCTCACCGATAAGAAGGGAAGACTTTCCATAGAAGATCAGGAATGATTTATATCGACTGTACCTAGTTTGTGGTTGCTGTGATTACTCCAATTGGCAACATGAAGAATAGAGCTATGCCGATTGCTAGAAGGACTACCCAGTAGGGAAGTTGAAGCTGTCTGTCAAATCCTTCACAAGCAACCATGGCAAGTCTGATCAATATCAGCATCAGTGAGTAGAACACCATCATAGTTCTTCTTCATCAGTCTAGTATGCACGTCATCAAACTTATCTTGAAAAGCTGCCTTTGCTTGTTGCCAGATATTCCTGTAAATGGAATGTTAGAATCCATTTTTGAGATGATTAATCCTCATGGCTCTGCAACTTTGTGCCCCGTGAACTTTGCTAACCGCATGGTTTTCATTATTCAGTTACTAAATGCTATTCTGTTTTAGTGCAAAAGTTTGTAGGATAATTCACAGGTGAATAGAACGGATAGAGGCAGTTTCCTGTCCAGGGAGTGATACTCAGTGATCAGTACAGAGAGTAAAAAGCATTCACCTGCCATGGAAGAGAGCAACATGAGATACTGTAGCTGCCAAGGTCACAAAGCTCAATCCATAAGCAAAAGCGAAGAAGATACTCAGGTGGATTTTACTGTAGTCATCATATCCTTGCTCATTGAATTGGAAGTTTGTCTCGTTCAGGACTAATCTGATGTTGTATTTGCCTCCACTAGCATCAAAACATGTGCGATGAGATAATGGGAAACCACTTGGCTTCGAATGCATTGGTCTAGTAGGCAATCGGGATAAACACACAAAGCGTGAGGAAGAAACCAATGCTTATGTTCATAACTGCAAAACCTGGGGTGGCTAAAGGAGATCCAATGAAGGCAGCAGCAGTAGCCTAATCCAGGGCAAAGGAGCCAATACTGAGACCATGACGTCCAGACCCAATTTGTCGTGCTGTGACCAAGTCCATCCATATCCAATGTACAAAGGACAGGGCAGTTATGGATGGAAGCAGATAGTTTGGAACAACATAGCAGGCAAAACTCGACATGAGGACTACGAGGAAGAGCTGCAGTCTCATAAATCCTCTTTTGGGCCTGACCTCCTCCTCGTGCAGTGCCCTGAAAGTACAACAAATGAAGTAACTGAGAAGAAAGAAGCAAATAAAGAAGTGGTCTTAGAGGCATACCTGAAGAGTGAGACCTGAACCAGGTTTGCTGGCCACCACATGTATGGCGAATCAACAAGGAACTTCTGGAAAATCCCCGCCCATCCATATCCAAGCATCTGCAATTTTTGGTACATATTGTTCCATCAGAAATGGTCCATAATCACAGTAATGTGTGGACAGGGCAAGAAAACATGAAGACTAATGATTGTCAAATCCCAGGTCGAGAGTGATTACTAATGAATACACCTGTGTAGTTAGCGTCAGCAACTTAGCTGCTAGAGGATGAATATGACGGTGATAAAAGGCCAGGACAATGGTGACAATGTTCATGGCAGACACACCATATGAGCTGGTGTTGGCAAATATGGTTATCTGGACAAGTTCCTTCAAGATGAAAGGTCCTGGATTCAATGAGAATGACCATTTTGTTCCTGGGATGCAAACCGCTTTCTTCAGCAGAACCGCTGCCATAAATTTTCCCAAAGGAAGTACCACAATCTGAGCAGGAACAGACATCAAAGATAGCGCATTTTGGCAGTAGCCAGAGAACTGATTTAGAAAAGCCAGAGTTGCGCATGCGGTGATTCCCGGAACCCATGTTCGAAATATCAAGCAGGGCAAGGTTGGTGTTGATTCTGATTAAAGCAGCAAAGAAGCAGAAAAACCAGAACTATAGATATCGAGGAAGAAAGATGAAAAACAGAGAAAACAGAGAGAACAGAGCATGAAAACTGTCTTCTGCAGTTCTAATGAAAAGTCAAGTACAGAACACGACTTAAACCAAAAAAATAACTGCACACACACGTTCAGCTTGTAACTGCACCTGAACAAGTACTTAACTTCCTAAATAACACAACAACAACTGCATAACATAATTGACTAAGTGAGAAAATAAACTAGAACAATATAAAAAAACAGAACAGAGAAACTTTAGTCTAAAAACAGCAGTACTGATACATCAAAAAATCCAACAAACTCCTCCTTGGATCAGTAGCTGCTGCATACTCCAATTTTCTTTCTCAATGCCTCAAATCTTCCAGCTTGAAGTGGTTTAGTGAATATATCAGCAAGTTGATCTTCAGATCTGCAATAAATCAGCATGACCTCACCATTTTGTTGCACCTCACGTAGAAAGAAGAACTTGACCTTGAAATGCTTAGTTTTGCCATGAAAACTGGGTTCTGAGATATTGCTATTGCAGCTTGGTTATCCACATTGATCTTGATACATTCATTGAAGTTCAGCCAAAGGTCTTTCATTATCTTCTTCAGCCATAAGGCTTGATTTGCTGCTGCAGTAGCAGCTATAAATTCTGCTTCAGCAGTAGATTGAGCTACAATTTCTTGTTTTTTAGAACACCAAGTGAAACAAGCTGATCCTAAGGCGAAACAAGCACCCAGATGTACTCTTCATATCATCCATCGAGCCAGCCCAATCACTATCGAATAACCTTGTAGATTGAATTCTAGACTCCTTTGAAACTTCACTCCAAAAAGCATGGTTCCTTTCAAATACCTTAAAATCCTCTTAGCCGCAATCAAATGAAGCCGACTTGGATCACTCATAAATCTGGACAGAACACTTACAGCAAATAAAATGTCTGGTCTAGTTGCTGTGAGGTACATGAGACAACCTATTAGACTTCGTACATCGAAACATCCACATGCCTTCCTTCGGTTCCATCACTCTTCCGCAATTTCTCTTTTTTTGCCATAGGTGTACTGACACTTCGACATTCTTCCATCTGAAATTTCTTCAAAATTTCCTTTAAGTACTTCCTCTGACAAATGAAGATTTCATAAGGACTTTGCTTGATTTCCAGACCTAAGAAGTAAGCCATTTTTCCTAAGTCTGTCATTTCAAAACCAGCAAATAGGCCTTGCTTAACATTTTCTATCAGCTGAACATCATTTCCTCGTTACCAAAAGATCATCCACATATAGAGATAGAACTACCACACTATGATTCACTTTCTTAATATAAAGAGTGAACTCACTCAAGCTCTTTTTAAAACCTAAATCCAAAGTAGATATCGATCAATTTTTCCATACAGGCTCTTGGAGCTTGCTTCATCCATATAAAGCTTTATGCAATTTGTATACACTCTTCTTGCCCTTTAACACGAACCCTTCAGGTTGTTCAACAAAAATTTCCTCTTCAAGCTCACCATTTAAAAATGCAGACTTGACATCAAGCTGAAAAATAGTCCAACCCTTCTACGCAATGACTAACAAGAGTCTTACCGTGTCCAGCCTTGCAACCGGAGCAAAAGTTTCAGAATAGTCTACTCCCCATACCCGAGCATAGCCTTTAACAACCAGCCTTGCTTTATACTTGTTAACAGAGCCATCAGATTGAGTTTTGTCCTAAAGACCCACTTAACTCCAATTACATTCTTATTTAGTGGCCTGTCTACCAATTCCCAAGTCTGATTTTTTTGAATCATTTTCATCTCCTCCCCGCATTGCCGCAAACCACTTCGATCTTCCTTGGCTTCAGAAAATTTGATGGTTCGAGCACAGCCACATTACTCCTTTCATAGATCTCAGCAAGTGTCCTTGTGCCTCTTACAGTTCATCATCTATACTTTCTTCCATTTCCCGTAATTTCATTAGTCTCCACATCGCTTTCAGGTTGTCTTTCAAAGTGCTTCAATTCAGTGTTCCTTCCATTTAACCAATTCCATTCATCTTCCTCTAAGAACATAACATCTCTGCTCACAAGTAATCTTCCTTGTCTTTGGATAGAAAATTCTGTAAGCCTTTGATTGAGAGCTATATCCAACAAAAATTCCAATCTCAGCCTTTTTATCAAGCTTATCCCTTTTGACATCGGGAATATGAGTATAACACAAACTTCCAAAACCTTCAAATTTTTCACAGTAAGGTTTAGTGCCTTGCCACCCTCGAGAGGTGTTAGTTTCTCTAAAGCTTTTGTAGGTAATCTATTTAAAAGAAATACAGCAAGTGTTGGCTGCCTCAGCCCAAAAACTTTTAGGCAAATTCTTTTCCCGCATCAAACATCTGGCCATCTCCATAATGCTTCTATTTTTCCTCTCACTAACCCCATTCGTTGAGGTGAGTAAGGGGCTGTAAATTGCTGTACAATTCCAGCTAGCTCACAAATCCGTTTGAATTTGTTAGCCTGTATACTCGATCCATTGTCGACCCGAGAGCTTTGATTCTCTTCCCACTTTGATTTTCAACTAATGCTTTAAACTTCATAAATACATCAGCTACTTCAGTCTTAGCTTGCAGAAAATAGATCCAGCTCATTCTAGTCGATCATCAAGAAAAGTAATAAAATACCGCTTCCACTTAAAGAAGGTTCGGACATAGGTCCACACACATCGGTGTGAACTAATTCCAGCTTTTGATATGTCTTCGAGACTCCTCCTTTGAAGGGAAATCTGGCTTGTTTGCCAAGAATGCGGGTTCCGCATTGTGGAAGCTCTTCCTTCAAGCTTGGTAAATCATCTACTGTGCCATTTTTCTGCATAACCAAAGATACTCCTCCTATGAACATGCCCCAATCTTTTGTGCCACATGACTCTATATTCTCTTCGTACACTTCAAAGCCATCTCGCTGCATCTCATTTGGCTTGAACACAAAACTTTTATCCCTCATTTGAACTCTCAAGACTTCATTGTTGTCGTATCTTTAATGAGACATTCCCTTCCTTCGAACTTCACTATATAGCCCTTCTCCACTAACCGACCAACACTTAACAGATTCTCGGGTCAATATTTGGCACAAAGAGGACATCCTTGATTAACTTCACCCCCGGTTTCCTTTAACAAAGCAACTACACCTTTACCCCGAACTTCAATATGCTGTCCATTGCCAATTTCGACTTTGGACTTTACTTGTTTTGTTTATGCTCTTGAATAGCTCTAAGTTGCCGTCATGTGATTAGTACAACCACTATCTATCAGCCATGTACTATTTTCGATCGAATATTCACCAGCTGAAGCAACAAATAAGTGCTCTTCATCAACTTCACTCACCGCCACTTGTGCTTCTCCCGTTTGCCGATAGGCTTTCCCTTTGCAAATAGCTTCCATATGACCCAACTTGTGGCATCTTCGCACCTCGCGTCCGGCCTTTTCCAGCATCTAAAGGACCGATGGTTGGTTCCACCACGCATCGACATGGCCTTTTATTATTTTTCCATTTGCTAGATCCACCAAAGCATTTCCTTCTTTAGGCAAAAATTTCGAATCAGCAACATTTCCCTTAAACTGAATCCATTTCTTCCCTTTGCCTCCATCATTTTGCTTTACTTTGGCTTGCAATGCCCCCTCAACATGATCTTCTCTCCTCATTAGTCTTCTATGCTCCCGTGCTCGCAAAGCATTCAGCAACTCGCAAGTTTTATATCGCCCAAATCCCTTGTGTTTTCCGAGAAGCTATAGTAGCTTCAAATTTTTCTGGAAGAGACACTAGGATCTTCTGAACAAGCCTATCATCCCTCAAATCAGTTCCCAAAACTCTGATTTTATCAGCTATTCCCACTAGCCTATCTGAGTATTCCTTCACTGACTCAGATTCCTTCATTTGCTGTCTCTCAAATTCTCTCAAGAGATTCAACACCTTCATACCTCTTATCTTCTCATCTCCTTCATATTCTTCCTTCAAGAAATCCCATATGACCTTCGCAGAGTCACACTTCATAATTCTGGTGAAGATGGTAGGCGAGACAGCAAAGATACGGACAAGATTTTGCCTTGGCTTTTCTTGTGGTTCTCTCTTTATGAAGCTTGATTTGATTCATGGTCGGATTATTTGGAAGTGGAGCAACTTCATAATCATCCTCCACAGCTTCCCACAGATCATGACCCTCCGTAAATGCTTTCATTTTAACAGCCCATGCTTGATAATTCTCTAGTTGGATCATCCTTAATCGAAACAGTCAATCTCACTCCCTTGACTGGAGCATCATTCACTTCACCTGCAGATTATCCTATAGTGAATGAATGTTGAAAGCAACTAGGCAACAATTTGTGAAAGAACCAATGCATGATGGGTTGTATATTATAATTACTCATGTCTTTCATCCAACAGAATGGATGAACCCCGTCACCTTTCAAACTACTTGTTACAATCGGTTCTGAGACATGTTTTTGATCAATTATCAAACGGCCATTATGTTAACACTGATTCAGAAGATATCTTGCATGACTCGCTGCAAAACAATTATAATATCCAAGTTTGCAGTTGAATTGTGCTTCATTTGGTATTGTGGTTGAAACTCACTGTAGTATTCATTTATAGATCAGACACCTTTTGTCCAGCAGAGTGCAAGAAAAATCCTGGAACATAATTCAACACGAGCATCATACAATGAAAAGAAGCTGCTTTGTCTCAAAACTGACGTCAGAAGTTCACTTAAGAAAGATTCATTCACCAGAATTTTCGAGGTTGTGACCATCAGGTTCAAGCTTCTTGGGCTGATAAGAGAGTGATACTCCATAGTTGTCATCCGGTTGCCCCATTCTTGACCAGTGCCAATTTTGCTTTTCACTTTCTAAAGAAGAAGTGCTTAACATGTCACAAAAATCATAGTCTCTTAAATAGCATCTGCCGGCGAGAAGAATATCGGTTAAGTTACTTTTAAGTTCGCCATCTTTGCATGGATTATATTGGCATGTCAGGTTGAGTTATGCCTTCATTTTTCAGTAGTCTCTACCACACACGCTGCACACGACGGATCACTCTCAGACTCAAGAGTACGAGACGAAGGAACAGTGCAAGGAGAGAAGGTTGGTGTCTGATTCTATTGGGACTTCTCAAGCTGCTGTTGGATGAATGTGAGAAGAATTTGTAAGGATTCCTCTTTTTTTGTCAACATAGTCATGTGGTATTAAAAGACAAAAAATCTGAACGGCAATATCCACAAGTTGTGATGGGGCTATTTCACCTGTGAAATTTTGCATCACAGGCTTTGTCTTCTTCCATGTATACGTTAATTTCCCCTTCCCTATCCTTCCCTTCAAGGCACGCATTCACATGTAATGTGCAGTCTGTACTGTAGAGATAGAGGGACCTGGCCAAGTGGTTGGGTGTCAAATTATTATATCATACTAAACAATTTGCTTTTGATAATCACTTCAACAGATCTCTAATTCTCATATAATATATCTTTAACTAATGTACAAGAAATAATATATATGTGTTCAGGAGGTACAAAAGTTGGTGGGCAAGGCACAACTATATTTTGTCAGCTGGGCTCGATGCTGGCGTCGCCTTCATGGCCATACTTTGCTATTTCACATTGCAGATTAAGGACATTAACGAGATGAGTTGGTGGGGCCTGGAATTAAGGACATAAACTGGGCAATCTTTAACCTCAATGCCCGGATCTGTAGGACAACTAGCGAGAGGGCAGTGATCGTCCAATTCCAGGCCCCACCAACTCATCCCGTTAATGTCCTTAATCTGCAATGTGAAATAGCAAAGTATGGCCATGAAGGCGACGCCGGCATCGAGCCCAGCTGACAAAATATAGTTGTGCCTTGCCCACCAACTTTTGTACCTCCTGAACACATATATATTAAAGAAAACTCCGACGGTTATCCAGCAAATGTAATTCACGGACGTTGCTGGCAGCATATTCCCCGCGCCACTTATGATGACAGGCACGTTGATGAACCTTATCCATTTCTTCTCGGGAAACATTCGGGAGAGGATCCAGACCGGGACCGGAGCGAGAATTCCAAAGAGAAAGAAATAGTTCATCTTGGCATATGGCCCAAGGCGGCCGAACATTCTGAGTGGTCCGACCACGCCCCAAATGATGGAGGCATGGTAAAATACATCATACCCAGGGCATGTCCACGGGCTTCCCTCGGGCAATTTGGAAGGGTCGCAGATGTTATCCACAGATGCGAGGAGCCACCAGGCCGTGCCAAAGTAGACTGAAGATGCGACTACCGTTCCCACCAGCTTCATTCAGGAGAAATAAGTCAATGTTAGTTCCTACTTTTTGAACGTGTATAATTATCTGACAACAGTACTAAACGTAAGACGAGAAATGGTAACCTGTGGTATTGATACTCGGAAATTACCTGAACAATGAACATGGACTTTGGTGGGATTTTCATGTAATGGCCCAACTTAAAGTCTGAGAGAAAAGTTATCGCCTGCACCATGCTTATGTAACCATATGTCTTGAATGCCACATTTGCCTGAGGCCTCCCAGGATACATGAAACTGATTATCAGCTCGCTGATGACATTCAATCCGGGTTGCTGAACACGAAAGTCCATGTCTCATCAATAACGAGAGGAGATTTTCACAGAAGATTGGAAACGATTTATATTTGACTATACCTGGTTTGTGGTGGCCGTGATTACTCCAATTGGCAACAGGAAGAATACAAATAATCCGAGTGCTAGGAGGACTCCCCAGTACCGAAGTTGAAGCTGTCTGCCAAATCCTTCGCAAGCAACCATGGCGAGTAAGGTCATTATCAGCATCAGCGAATAGAACCACCATTGTGGGACAGCATCATAGTTCTTCTTCATCAGTCTAGTATGCACGTCATCAAACTTGTCCTGAAAAGTTGCCCTTGTTTGTTGCCAAATAGTCCTGTAAATGAATGTCAGAATCCGTTTTTTGAGATAATTCATCCCCAATGCAAGTTTGTGCACCATTAACTTTGTGAACCATATGGTCTTTACATTTAATTAATAAATACTATTCTGGTTTACGGCAAAAGTTTTGTGGGGTGTCTTTATATTTTCTGCAGGTGATTAAAAGAAAGAATCGATGTAGTCATCGATCCATCTAGTGATACTCATGATCAGCAGAAGAGTAAAAAGCATTCACCTGCCATGGAAGAGAGCGACATGAGATATTGTAGCTGCCAAGGTCACAAAGCTCAATCCATAAACAAAAGCAAAGAAGATACTCAGGCGAACTTTACTGTAATCATCATATCCATGCTGATTGAATTGGAAGTTTGTCTCGTTCAGGACTAATCTGACATTGTATTTGTTTCCGTTAGCATCAAACACGTGTGACGAGATAATGGGGAATCGCTTGGCTTCGAATGCGTTGGTCTGGTAAGCAATCGGGATTAACACATACAGCGTGAGGAAGAAACCAATGCTTATGTTTATAATTGCAAAGCCCGGGTAGGCTAATGGAGATCCATTCCAGGCAGCAACGGTAGCCCAATCCAGGGCAAAAGAGCCAATACCGAGACCATGACGTCCAGAACCAATTTGTTGTGCCGTGACTGAGTGCTTCCATATCCAACGTACCAATGATAGGGCAGTTATGGAAGGAAACAGATAGTTTGGAACAACATAGTATGCGAAACTCGATATTAGGACTACGAGGAAGAACTGCAGTCTCGTCAATCCTCTTTTGGGCCTGACTTCTTCCTCGTGCAGTGCCCTGAATGTCCGAGAAAACAGGACTCGTGACAACGAATGAAGTAACTGAGAAGAAAGAAGCAAATAAAGAAGTGGTCTTTGAGGCATTCCTGAAGAGGGAGACCTGAACCAGGTTCGCTGGCCACCACATGTATGGCGAATCAACAAGGAACTTCCGGAAAATCCCCGCCCATCCATATCCGAGCATCTGCAATTTTCCTACATTTTGGTCCATCATGGAGGGTTGATAATCATAGAGCAAGAAAACATCAACAATAATGATTGTCAAACCCCAGGCCTCAAGTGATTACTAATAAATATACCTGCGTAGTCAGTGCCAGCAACATAGCTGCTAGAGGATGAATATGATGGTGATAAAAGGCAATGACAATGGTGATGATGTTGATAGCATACACGCCGCTTGAGCCTGCGTTGGCGAATATGGTTATCAGGACATGTTCCTTCAAGTTGAAGGGTCCTGGATTCAATGAGAACGACCATTTTGTTCCTGGGACACGAATCACTTCCTGCGGTAGAACTGCCGCCATAAATTTTCCCAGAGGAAGTACCACAATCTGAGCAGAAACTGATGTCAAAGAGAGTGAGTTTTGGCGGAAGCCAAAGAACTGATTCAAAAAGGCCAGAATTGCGCACGCGGTGATTCCCAGAAACCATGTTCGAAATGTCAAGCAGGGTAAGGGTAAGGTCGGATCATTCTTAATTGAAACGGTCAATCTCACTTCCTCAATTGGAGAATCATTTATTTCATCTGCAGACAATTCATCATCCACTGGTGAATGATTGTTGAGAGCAACTTGGCAACAGTTAATAAAAGTTCCAATGAAAGATGGGTTATGTAATATTGCTCACGCCATTCATCAAACAAAGCAAATGAACCCCTTCACCTTTCAAACTGCTTGTTACAACCGGTTCTGAGACATGCTTTTGCTCAGTTATCAAAGGTCATTATGTTAACACGCACGCTGATTCAGAGGCTCGGTCATGTTTCAACAGATGGAGAAGCAAATAGTAAGTTGAGTTCTAAGCAGGGCATTTTCTCTCAAATTTAAACCCCCATGATTGACTCGCATCGAAAATTATACTAATAACCAATTTCCCAGTTGAATTGCACTTCTGCTTCAGTTGGCTTTGCCGTAAAAACTCACTGTGGTATTCATATACAGATCAGACACCTTTTATTCAGCAGAGTGCAAAGAAAAATCCAAAAACATGATTCAACACAAACATCATACAACGAAAAGAAGGTGCTTTATCTCGATACCCAACATCAAAAGTTCACTAAAGAAAGATTCATTCACCAGAATTTTCAAGGTTGTGACCATCAGGTTCAAGCTTCTTGGGCTGATAGGAGAGGGAAACTCCAGAGTAATCATCGGGTTGCTCCATTCTTGATCAGTGACGGTTTTGATTTTCACTTCCTAAAGAAGAAGGGCTTAACACGCCGTAGTAATCCTAGTCTCTTATAGCATCTGCCTGCAAGAGAAATACGGGTAAATACGTAACGTTCACATTTGTCAACTTAAATAGATTATGCTTTCATTTTCGGTGGTCTCTACATACGGCTGGTCATGATGGATCATTCTCAGGCTCAGAGTACAGTCCAAGGAGAGAATGTTAGTGATCTGATTCTTTTGGGACCTCTCTATGTTGCTGTTGAATGGGTATTGAGCTGAATCTGCAAAGATTCCTTTTGGAAGTCAAGAAGTCATTTGAAGTTAATAGACAAATATGAACGGCCATATCCACATGCTTTGTCTTTTTCTATGTGTTCATTACACTCTCCGTCCATGTAGTTCCCTTCAAGGCCCACATTCACATGTCGTCTCTTGTCTGTACACTGGAGAGGTCCGGCCAGAGTGGGTCGATGTCAAATTGCCGTATGATAAACAGGATAAAAATGAATGTTTATACGGGAAACTGACTGGATACGTTGATTGCTTTTCTTTTGCAATCTCAATAATGAACAGTACTATATTCTATGTTTGAATGTCTGTCAATGTTTTCTCATTATGAACCTTTCCTCGGATTTTTGGGTCCCTTCGGCTTTCATGATGCAGTTAAGTCGATATGAATGGTTTCACAATAGTGCCAAGCACAAAGAGAGTAGCTTTGCGACCCATTCCTGCTTTCGGCAAGTTCTCTCCCCCTATGAAATGCTTACGATGGATGACCGTCTCTGTCGCCACTAATGTCTGACTCGAAGCTGACGAAGAGTAAAGTCATTAGGAAACGAGCAAGATTGCATCAGACCTCAATATCTTTACCAACAAACGGAATTTTCTTTCTCTATTCTTTTCCCTAATAATAGAAAGTTACACGTCAGTGGATTAACACGACGTTAGTGACGGAAAATTTGATTGCACAAAATGTGCGAGTTAAGGGACTTCATTGCATAAAAGAAAAGTTAGAAAAGTAAACTGTACAAACATTACTTCAGAGGTAAACTTCCGTCCAATCTATTATTTGTATTGTAACTCTGCTTTGTTGTGCTATAGTTTTAGCGTGAAAATATATAATGTATATTCAATGCTACATGACTCGATGCAACACCTAAAAGTAGCGATTTTTTTACTTGACTTATTTACACGTCATTAGTTAATTAAGAGTGCTCGATTTGGTTTTACTTCTCTCTACGTAGAGGGCTCGATGGGCCTTGCTTTTATCTTCTTGGTTCGATTCTATCATTTATGAACATGTTTGTGCATTACAGGTAATGCTTTGCACGAGATAGAACCAAGTAGGCTAAAACCAAGGATGGCATCTAAATTTTTGCCCTATTGGATACTATCAATCCATGGTATTCATTCTTTATTTTGTTTCTTGTTTTTTTACCCTTAATGAACTTGCAGAAAGGAATTACTGGTCATTGATGCCACTTCAAATTTGCACATGAAACATTGGATCCGACCATTTACCAAGTAAAGTATATAAACGATGGTCCTACTGAATATGGTTTTACCTCTCTCTACGTAGGGACATTAATGGGATGAGGTGGTGGGGCCTGGATTTGGATGATCACTGCCCTCTCGCTGGTTGTCCAACCGCTGCCGGCATAAAGGTTGGAGATTGCCCTGTTTTTCATTGATCGAAGGACATCCTAAATCTTCACAGATATGCAATGTCAAGGAAAAACAGATCTGTACTACTCATAAATGCTCAAATTATAGCGATAGATATAGTGTCAAATCTTTAAGTGGACAAAAAGAAATTGAAGCAGAACTTGTAGTGTGGGTAGAGCTTTTGCTACTGCAGCCATTAATTTGATGAACCAATCACATCGTAAGTTAATAAGCATGCTGAAGAGAATGACAGCATAAAAGTTGAACCAAAAGGATAAGACACTTCTGCTGACATTATCCTCATATCAGTGAGCTTCATTATAGAACATTTACATCCTGTCAATCTTGCTGTAAATTTTGCCGATAATTAAACATTGGTTGGCTTTGACAGACTTCCCTTTATTATTTGAATCCTGATTTAGCTCAAATGCTGTTCTGATCATTTCAATGTAGCGAAACTGTGCTGAATGAGAGTTGTGTATATATGCACTATAGTTAATGACTGAATTTGAGAATGGAAGCAGACGAAGATGGAGAGGCCAAATTTTCCAAGATCATCACGTTGTAAACCATTAGATCGTCACAACACACTATTAAAAGTCTTAACTGAATGATGTACTTCATTTTCGTTGACTCATTTATCTAGCCAAAGTGATGGCCAATGGCAAGGGATTATTTTTCTTCCACCTCCCGGATAGGGAGTTTCGCCGCAAGGTCCTTGAGGGGCCGCCTATGTCCGTTTCGAGGATTCCCATTGTGCTACAGCAATGGCGACCAAACTTGGACTTCCGAAAAGAGTCCCTTCCTTCGGTTCCGGTGTGGGTAAAGTTGAAGAACCTCCCAATTGCTCTTTGGTCGGCTCAGGCAATCAGTAAAGTGGCAAGCTATGTTGGGAAACCCCTTTATGTAGACCTAAGAACGGAGCAACTAGATATGCTCGCTTTTGCAAGAGTCTGTGTGGAGATCACAGCGAGGCAACAACCCTGTGACTCCATTGAGGTGGTCCTGCAAGGTAAATCATGCATCGTTGAAGTTGAATATGAGTGGAAGCCGTTGGCTTGTGTTGGATGCAGAGTCTTTGGCCACAAATGCAAGGTGCCGAGTGCTGAACCTTTGCCCAAGAGCCCCCGAGATGATGGAAACGCCTCCGCCCCTGGACCTAGCTCCCCTCCTGCACAGCATCTTCAGAATGGAGAGAGGATGCGTGACAACCCATTATTCTCGACTAGGCCTGCTGATTTGTTGATGCAGACGGATGAGCGCCCAGCTCCTCTAGACGCACTGCTGACTGCTCACCCACCTAGAGTTGCGCCTGCTACCTCCGATTGTCCTCCCCACCAGGAGAAAGACCTTCACTCCCAATCTCTTCTTCCGACCCCTGCTGTGGACTCATCGTGGCAACAGGTCATGACTAAGAAGAAGAAGATCCCAAAAGAGGCGGCCTCCTCCAACTTGGCCTAGCCTTCTGAAGATGGCTCGCTGAAATTGAAAGGGACTGCCCAAAAATCGGGCCCGCCTCCAATGCCCCGAAAGCCGGTTGGTATCCCCCTTGCTCCTTCCATTACGCATACAGGTTCCTCGGTAGCAAGACCGAAACAGGCTGCCATAAATGAGCAAGCGGAATGCTCTGATGAAATTTCCAGCGTGCACACTGGAATTGAAGATGAGGACCTCCTTTCGGTTGGGTGTCCATCCCCAACATCCTCTCCTGCGATTGATTTGGCTACTATCCAGGATAAGCCGCTGTTACTTCGCCCCGACCCGGCCCCATCCTTGGATCCCAAGTCCGTGCCGGCAAAGAAAAAGGCCTCTAAACGAGGTAAGTGACATTCTCTCTTTCTTCATGTATATAGGAATATGGAACATTAGGGGCCTTCATGACCCATTAAAGCGGGCAGAAGTTAGAAAGTTAGTTTCCAAATATAATCTTTCTTTTGTTGGTCTTATTGAGACGAAAGTCTCTGAAGCGGATTTTGATTCTTTGTCCTCGTCTTTGCTTACTGGCTAGAAATGGGTCGCAAATTATGAGTACTCTCCTAAGGGACGGATATGGGTTGGGTGGAACTCGGACTTTATAAGATTTGAATCGATGGACATCACCGACCAGGCTATCCACGGGTGGGCAACCATCAATCTCTCTGGAAAGTGTTGCTGTCTTTCATTTGTATATGGTGAACACTCCTTCTTACGACGTCGTCCTCTTTGGGCAAACCTCCTACATATGAGTAATCTTCTGCAGGACTCACCCTGGCTTGTTGCTGGAGATTTTAATGCTATAAAGGATCCATTTGACAGAATTGGGGGCTCTAATGCCTGGATCCCGTACTTTGATGAATTCCCTAATTGCCTGGCCCAGTCAGAATTAGAGGATCTCAGATTTGTAGGCCTTCGGTTCACTTGGTTGACGTCTTCTGGCCAAGCTAGAAAAATGAGGAAAATCGATAGGGTCTTGGTCAATTCCAAATGGAACTTTGAGTTCTCTTTCTCTGAAGCATCCTTCCTCAATCTAGGCATTTCTGATCACTCTCCCATGGTGGTCAGAATTCTTGACCCTGTGATTAGGCGAAGACCCTTCAAATACTTTGACTTTTGGTCGGAGCATCCAAACTTTACATCTATTGTGCAACAGGTTTGGGATTCACACATACGGGGCATTTCTATGTACATACTAGTTTTCAAGCTGAAATTGCTCAAGGGCGAGACTTAAGCAACTCAACGAGACACTTTCTCCAATATCTCGGCTAGAGCGGAGGAAGCTAGGAGAACCTTCGGTTGGTACTGCATCGAACGGTCCTTGATCCGCGTAACCCACAGTTGGCCGAGCTCGAGCGGACACGACGCCGTAATCTCGTGGACTTGCGCCGTGATGAAGAATCCTTCTACAGGCAAAAGTCCAGAATTCGGTGGCTTAAAGAAGGCGATAGTAATACAAGATTTTTCCACCTCTCAGTCAAGAAGAGAGAGCTCTGTAATAGGATTTTATCAGTTACAAATGTGGCGGGGGAGTTGATCACTAACCCTCTTATGGTTCTGCAAGTCTTTGTTTCCTTCTTCACTAACTTGCTTGCTCCTCACTCAGCCCTATCTAAGCCCTCCTTACAGGAGGTTACAGATTACATCCGGAGGCCTTTAACTATGGACCAGGTCAGTACTCTTTCTAGGCCGGTTCTTGATATGGAAATTCGTGATACGCTTTTCTCTCTCCCGAGAGGTAAAGCCCCAGGCCCTGATGGGTTTATAGTGGAATTCTTCAAGAGTAATTGGGACATAGTTGGCCCATCTGTCCTCGACGCAGTCAAGGAATTTTTTTCCTCCGGGCGACTCCTCAAGGAGGTAAATAATACTATTCTCACCTTAGTTCCAAAAGTGCCAAATGCGTGTGCGGTCACGGACTACATACCAATCGCATGCCGCAATACCATCTATAAGGTCATCACGAAAATCTTATCAAATCGCCTGGCCTTGGTCTTGGGAGATGTGGTAGATCCGGCGCAGAATGCCTTTGTAAAAGGTAGGAGGATTAGAGATAATATTCTGATTGCCCAAGAACTTTTTGCTGGCTTCCACCTGCAACCCTATCTCCCCAAATGTCTTTGTTAAGGTGGATTTCCAAAAGGCCTACGACACTGCCGATTGGGACTTCCTTCAGTGACACTCTTAGCCTTTGGATTCCCTCGTTTATGATCAAGCTGATTATGTGCGTTCGGACCCCCAAGTACTCAATCTCGATTAATGGTGAGCTGCATGGATTCTTCTCAAGCAGGAGGGGCCTTCGCCAGGGCGACCCCATGTCCCCTTACCTCTTTACCCTAGTAATGGAGGTATTTTCGGGATTATTGAGTGCTCGCACATCCCATGCAAATTTCAAGTATTTCTGGCGATGCAAACCAGTTAGGCTTTCTCACCTATTCTTCGCAGATGATGTTTTCCTGTTTAGCCAGGCAGATTGGGGTTCCATCACATTGCTGAAGAAAGGACTCGACTTATTCTCCTCTTGGAGTGGATTACTTCCAAACAAGAACAAGAGCGAAGTCTTCATTTCAGGAGGTTCTCCGTCTATCCGCAACTACATATTGCTAGCCTTTGGATTTCATGAAGGTTCACTCCCGGTGCGTTACCTTGGAGTACCTATTATTTCCTCTAGGCTTCGGAAGACTGACTGTATTGCCTTGATCGAGCGGATTACTTCTAGAGCCAAGTCCTGGGCCCATCGCCTACTCTCCTATGCTGGAAGACTTCAACTAATCAGATCAGTCCTACATTCAATTCAGGCTTTCTGGTCGAGTGTTTTCACCTTACCAATCTCGGTCCTAAACGACATTGAACAAGTGTTGCGCCAATTCTTATGGAAAGGTGCTGATCTCGGTAAGGGAGGGGCAAAGGTCTCTTGGGAAGACATTTTTCTGCCAAAAAATGAAGGAGGTCTCGGCATCCGAAAATTAAGAGACTGTAACAAAGCAGCTATGATGAAGTATATCTGGATCATTTTCACAGACAAGGTATCCCTATGGTGTCGTTGGATTCATTCCAACTTCTTAAAGTGGCAAAACTTTTGGATTGCGACCACTCCCACAGTTTGTTCTTGGGCTTGGAAGAAGATTTTGCAATTAAGAAGCGAGTCTCGCCTATCCTTCCTTTGGAAAATTGGGAATGGCCTCTCAGTTTCCCTGTGGTATGACCACTGGCATCCAAAAGGGCCTCTTCACATCCTATTACCGGAACCAATCAACCGGAGATCCGAGCTTTCAGGAAATGCAGTGGTGGCGGATCTTCTTTCGCCCCTGGGTTGTTCCACGCGCCTCCTTCTATTGAGCCGGGGTCTCTCTTCTCCGGCGCCTAACTCCTCTCCGGATTGCTTTTCTTGGAGATGGCACCCTTCGGGTCGCTTCACCATTGGGTCCGCATGGGACCGCCTCAGAAGGAAGAGACCCCCTGCTCCTTGGGCTTCTCTCATTTGGGCAAGCGACATTACTCCCAGGTTCCAATTCATTCTTTGGTTGATTGCTAAAAATCGTCTACCCACGCAGCAACTCCTTCTATCATATGGTAGAATTGACTACACCACCTGTGCTTTTTGCAATGAGGTCCCTGACTCCACTAACCACTTATTTTTTGATTGCCATCTAACGGCTTCGTCGCTACTTTTGGGCCACTCGCTGCAATCTTCCCCAAGGCGTCCTAGGCCTTGGAAGGATAACCTTCTCTGGGCTATGCGGTTCCTCAAAGGCAAAGAATTTTTTCACATTATAGCACGATATTCTTTTGCTGCTATGTGCTATATCATTTGGAAGAAAAGGAATGGCGTTATCTTTCGTGGAGAGTCGGTCGTCCTTACTTCAATCAAAAATCACATTATCAAAAGTGTGAAGGACAAAGCTGCAAGTTTTTTTAATATCCCTGATATCCCGAGAAATAGACGTCTCCGGCGAAGTTGGGGCTTCCACCCGGCCTATCTTCAGCGATCGACAGAACATGCTTAGATTGGCGTCCTTCATCATCCCGCCTCTTTGGTATCTCGGGCGTTAGCTTCTCTTCCGGGCAAAGTGGAGGGTCTTTGCTAGTCTTAGCTCTTTGTTGTCTCTCCTGGACCTTCGGTCCTTGCTCTGCTTAGTCAGTGTTGTTCTTCTTTTCCTGTTTCTTGATTGTGCTCCCTTCCACTCTCCTTGCATTGTATCGAGAGTGCAAGATTAGGAGCCGATCGAGTTTTTTTGTATATTTGTTCAAAGCTATAATACCATTTACCTTACAAAAAAAAAAAAAAACAAACAAACAAACTTTGTGGTACAGTTTAGCCGACATGACAATTTTTTTCCAACAGAAAAGAACATCATTCCAGGTTGGTTTGGTGCACATGTTGGTGTTCGAAGGCTAACTCTGTGTTAGATGCCTGAAAATGAACCCTTTTTTTTTTATTGGCACTCAAGAGAGAGAATCAGCTTTTAAGTTTGAGAAGTAGCACATCATTTGGCAACTAAAATTGTTGTCCAGGACTATAAGGACGAGTAATCTTCAAAGCAGTTTTCTTCATTGGCCTGTAGAAGTCTTGTGTGCTCGGTGCATGTAACAATTGTGATAGTGACTCTTCTTTAGTACGGTTGTTCTTTATAGATAAGAATCTCTCAATGATCATCTGAAAGAAAAGAGAAGGCCATGTACAGCTTTGGTACATTTATCGACAGACACTAGTTTACAGTAAAAATGGACCAACTGAACTATATTGATGTCAATATCGAATTGAGGCTTCGGAGCAAACAAGAGTCGTATCAGATTATGAACCATTCAAAATGCAATTCTTGTCTCCACATACTATGGATCCACCAATTGACATGAACAATGAAAACGATTTACTTGAACAATAAAGGAAAAATATATGAAGAAATAACTACGAAACTGTATTCTCTTTTTATCTAGCAGGCACTAGCGATGTGTTTGGAACGGGTGACCCTGTCCAAATTCAATCACATCAAAGCATGTCTAGGTATTTCAAACTCGACCCTCTAACAAGGAAGCAGCTAGAAATGCAAAAAATGCGTACACTTCTAACAGAATGCTCATCTTGCTCCATTAGATTAGATTCACCATTCAGTGTAATTTACATCAAAAGCTAGGACTCCTTTTTCGTTACCTTAAGGGAAAATTTCACAAAATGGCTCATGCCAAAATGATCATTTTGACTCAAATCCTAGTTCACAGCACAAATTCTATCTGCTGTAAGTTCATTCAAGATGATTTATCGGGGGTTATCCAGAGTTATTACCTTCCTTTTCTCGATGGCTCCATCTACAACAACTCCATACTTCATATTGTTCGGCTCGCACTGCCGAGCATATTCTGAAAACCCTTCTTACACCTTCCCTTGACATGTTCAGGTTCATTGTGTTCCTCAAGGATTCGCATGCAGAGGTCATATTTAATGCAGGCGTTATTGTCATCTGGGGGATGATGATCAACAGAACCCAAGTAGTGGTTCTCCAAAGGCTCGGATTCACGTAAAAGCTTGGTCTGCTCCGAAGAGTCTTTTTCTTTGATACAGTTCAGTGAATCCATGATTTACTTTGTAAGGCTGATATGTTCATAAGCTTCCTCAAGCCGAGTTTCACTTATGGCTCAATACCGACGAAGGATGAAAGGTTTGTAGGACACCATCAAACACACCATCACACTTATTTCATGCATCACGCAATTATTTCGTGCATTAGGCGCATCACTTGTGAAGGGACGCTAAACCAACAAAGAAAATGCATGCAGAATAATCGTACCAGTCTTCGGCTTTCATGATGCAGTTAAGTCGATATGAATGGTTTCACAATAGTGCCAAGCACAAAGAGAGTAGCTTTGCGACCCATTCCTGCTTTCGGCAAGTTCTCTCCCCCTATGAAATGCTTACGATGGATGACCGTCTCTGTCGCCACTCATGTCTGACTCGAAGCTGACGAAGAGTAAAGTCATTAGGAAACGAGCAAGATTGCATCAGACCTCAATATCTTTACCAACAAACGGAATTTTCTTTCTCTATTCTTTTCCCTAATAATAGAAAGTTACACGTCAGTGGATTAACACGAAGTTAGTGACGGAAAAATTTGATTGCACAAAATGTGCGAGTTAAGGGACTTCATTGCATAAAAGAAAAGTTAGAAAAGTAAACTGTACAAACATTACTTCAGAGGTAAACTTCCGTCCAATCTATTATTTGTATTGTAACTCTGCTTTGTTGTGCTATAGTTTTAGCGTGAAAAGATATAATTTGTGTATTCAATGCTACATGACTCGATGCAACACCTAAAAGTAGCGATTTTTTTACTTGACTTATTTACACGTCATTAGTTAATTAACAGTGCTCGATTTGGGCTTAATTAAGTTCATGTGATGAATATGTCAACCCAATTATAAACACATATAGCAAATGTGCGGTTCACCGAATGACCATTCTAACCCATTTATGACATACTAGGCAATAGGCATGTCTACTTGAATAAGTTAATATGTTGATTGCATCAACATGATTTTAGGTACATTTAAACACGTTTCTACACATTAAACATGACAATGGACTTTTGTCAATTCCTAGTATAATTCTAAGCATATATTAGACCTATCTTATTAGAGCTTCTGATCCAATAAATAAGCTATTCAACTGGGATATCTAGTTTCTAAAAAACAAGGATGGCATCTAAATTTTTGCCCCATTGGATACTATCAATCCATGGTATTCATTCTTTATTTTGTTTCTTGTTTTTTTACCCTTAATGAACTTGCAGAAAGGAATTACTGGTCATTGATGCCACTTCAAATATGCACATGAAACATTGGATCCGACCATTTACCAAGTAAAGTATATAAACAATGGTCCCACTGAATATGGTTTTACTTCTCTCTACGTAGAGGGCCCGATGGGCCTTGCTTTTATCTTCTTGGTTCGTTTCTATCATTTATGAACATGTTTGTGCATAACAGGTAATGCTTTGCACGAGATAGAACCAAGTAGGCTAAAACCAAGGATGGCATCTAAATTTTTGACCTATTGGATACTATCAATCCATGGTATTCATTCTTTATTTTGTTTCTTGTTTTTTTACCCTTAATGAACTTGCAGAAAGGAATTACTGGTCATTGATGCCACTTCAAATTTGCACGTGAAACATTGGATCCGACCATTTACCAAGTAAAGTATATAAACAATGGTCCCACTGAATATTGTTTTACTTCTCTCTACGTAGAGGGCCCGATGGGCCTTGCTTTTATCTTCTTGGTTCGTTTCTATCATGGATGTGTCAATGTCATGAGCCTACTTGGTTCTATCTCATGCAAAGCATTACCTTGTAATGCACAAACATGTTCATAAATGTTTACATCTTTAGTTTGGTCTGGGTTACATAAGTCGATTTAGAATAAGTCAGTTGAACTCGAATATGAATCATCTTTTATTACAAAATTGCGTTTGCCTACTTTTTCTTTTATTTGAAAAAAAAAAAAAAGAATCTAGCTAAATGCATGTATTCTAAAGAAAAGATGACTTTCAAGTTGGCCAAGTCTCACTGAGTAATAGTTTAATAGCTAGGCATTCCATTAACAAAAAGTAAGTGAAAAAATTAGGCATTTCATCTAACATGTAGTACAAATTATATCTTGAAGTCTATGCAGACTCGTCAAATTCAATAAGAACGTTAAATCTTGTCTTAGAAAAGAAATTGTTTTACTTTTCCACAAATTTAAGCTACTCCAGAACAAAAGTGATATAGCATACGCGTATCTAACTGCATTCAACATATTTATCCTAAAAACTACTCAGAAATTATCAGCATAAACAAATTATTTTTCATATTTTCCTCCTATTGTGCTCTACGAAGAAAACTAAATCAAGACCAAAGAGCATTAAAGAACATCATACAGAATTTGCAGCAAAACGTGACCAAAAAGTATCTAAGAAAGTCATATGCTAGCTTCCATTAGTGTAGATAGAGGGGGCGCCGTGGGGGAGGAGAGAGAGGACCACACAGCAATAAAGCCAAGACCTACAAAGCCTTTAAATAGGAAGTGAAATAGAGAGCGTGTGGAGCTCGCAGCTGTATGCATGGAGCTGCGTATGGGTAAAATTTGCTTTTTAGCACATTGTATTTGATAAACCCGCGTGCCTCTGTGCAAAAGAATCATGGCATCATCCGTTATTAATTGACCAATGAACTGAAAAAGGGAGTGCATATGGAACCACATGTAAAAGGCTTCCTTTTTCTCTTTCCTTTCTCCTGATGGTCTAAAGGCCCAAGAATTATAAAGCTCAAGGATGATAGAAGACTGAAAATGAGTCTGTTATAGCAAGGCCAAGACTCCGTGGACCATTTACTCCATGACCGACCCTAGCCTTTGTGATATGGTGAGGGGTATATGCAGTATATGTATCTGCACATGTAAATGCTCGATTTCATTTACCCGACAGACTTCCTCTTCTATCCTCTTCTCTTTGTAGTGTTTGTCTTGCTACATGTCAGCTAGCGGTTGCCGTGTTTTGTTCTCATAAACATTAATTTATTATCAACTAACTTTCGTATATAGTTATTTATAGGGGAAAAAGGGAGGCATCATGTGGGTTGGATAAGGCCGCGAGGCTAAAGATAGAATGGAATTTATTTTTATTTTTTTCAAAAAATCGACGATAGTTCATGCTCTCAATACTACAGACTATGTTTTCAAAAGAGTTGAGAATGTACTGCTTTATTCATCCACAATCATTATTGCAGTAAGATTTTATGAAACCAGTGTCGACGGATATAAGAATCTAATTTATTAATATGAACTTCTAACATGTGTTCGACGACCTTCAACAATTTCAATCAGGATGATTGAGTTACAATTGTCAAAGAGAGCTACTGATCTTGCTGCTCTTAGCCTCTCCCTCTTCCAAAGGGCAGGATCTTTTAGACTCTAGCATCTTCTCCCCTTTTTCACTTGGTTTTGATTGATTTGGCACCATTTTCTCACTAGTGGGCATGATTGAAGCTAGAGTAACTTAGGGGTCTATATAGACAACAACACACACACTTTGATGTGGGCATGAAGTCCTCAAAAGCAACTACAACAAAATATCGTGTCGTGCGGACTTCAGGTCAGAAGAAAAAGGGCATACTGCAGCTAGAGAGACATAGAGGAGATGTTTCGCGGAAGTAATTATGGCATGCCAATATGTGAGCATGGCTAGGCAACATGAAGTTTTTAGCCTATAGAAGACAAGGAGTGGAACTAAAACAGGGACTTTGGGACCTTCTTAACATTATAAAGAAAATGGGGTCCGCAACTCTCTCTCTCTCTCTCTCTACCCACGCGCGAGTGTGCACTCCCATGCATATGTGTCATAATCATCGTCGATCAATGGCCATCACCCTCAATTAGTGATGGACTTCATCTAGATCAAGGAAGACCGTGGAGTTAGGTAGCGCGTGGTCCATCGATGGCAATGGGGTTGGTACCGCCGTGATGAAGCTTGAAGTTGGCTGTGGCCAAGTGGCTGAGGTGGTGTTGTTATGGTTGGTTGAAGAGAGAGTGTGTGTTTTGATATAACTAGAACGAGTACCTAGAGAGGGGGTGAATAGGTATAAAACGATTTTTCACTTAAATCACACAATACTAGACAATCGATGGATATAAACAGCAATCGAAAGACTGAGAGAAGGGAAAAGAGAATTGAACACGATGATTATAGTGGTTCGGCTTTTGTTTAAGCCTACGTCCACTCTTCTGCACTGACAGCCTATTGGCTGGATTCCACTATGAACAAAGAAGTGTTACAGCGTTGTTCTTCCTTAATTCAGTGGTGTAGATGATCTACCACACTTGCTCAAGATATCACTAAGTATAAACACTCTTTTGTGTATACAATTTTGCTTAGAATGAATCGACTGAATATCAAGGAACTTCAAACTCTGGAATTCGTCTATCGAGCATGCACTAAAATAACTTGAACGACTTCCTTTTATACTCCTTCATGCCATCATACCCGTTGGCACTTACCAAAGGAATTCCTCCAATCTACCCGTTGGACGGAATCAATTAAGGAGATCATTCGAGCTATTAAAGGAACTTGACGATAGCCCATCAATCCTGTTCGCCCATACAATCAGGATCTTGGTTTCCAAGAATAGAACTTTCCAAGATTACTTCGTCATCCATCGGATCTTGAATAGAAAGAATCTGTTAGCTTAACCCAGCCAAGATATCTTCTCCAGAGAATAGGACTAACTCCTTAACCAAACACTCAGGTTCTGGATAGCCTTTCGATACTGGATTAGAAAACTGTCAATGAGAATATCTTTAAGTCTTGAGTCTTGAGTCTTGAGTCTTGAGTCTTGAGTCTTGATGCTTGACTGTCTTCAGACTCTAAACCGAAAGTCTGTAGTAATCCAGACTAGACTGATAGAAACGTTTTGTCAGCTTCAAAATATTCTGGCAGGATTTCTCCAACATGTTTTTGTTAGGGTTCTGTTTATGGGACTAGCAAAGGGAATCACCCATAGATATAATATTTTTATGCAATTCCAAATGAGAAAATGACATAAATGATTCATAAACTTTGATCTAATGTGCAATATCATCCTTGAATTTTTACTTTGTTCAACGTAATCATTGATTTTTAATCTAATGTTCAATGTGGTCGTTGAAGTTTTAAATATTTTCATATAAGTTAAGGAATCTATTGAATCTATTTACTAATAGTTCAATGATTATATTGAACAAAGTAAAAAGTTCGGGACAATATTGTACATTAGGTCAAAGTTTAGGGACGACATTGCAAAAACTAAAAGTTAAGGGACTACATTGCAAACTAAACCAAAGTTAAAGGACCATTTGTGCTATTATCCCATTCTCGAAATCATCCCGAGGGAGAAGGAAATTTCCTCTAATCTCAGATGAAAGATAACATAGCAAAAAAACCAAATTACACAGTAAACATTTGATAGGTGACCCGCTATGTTTTACTGGACGAGTGGTGCATAATTGATCCTCACATACATATGTATAGTCCGTGCAGGAGTAATCGCGCAGGCTTCGCATTATTGGCAATGAACCTAATAAAAATGCTTGAATAGTAACCCCTAGCCTTTTCAATTGCGCGTAGTCAATCTTCACTCCATCAAATGGGCCTACTAATCTAAGAGAGTCCAAAAGAGAAGCTGTCGTTCCATTTATGGGCGGCCAGGTCTTAGTTGGTGCCACCGCATTGGTCAGCCTCGGAACCCAATTTTTTACCCAGTCCTATTAGGAAGGAGGCCGAATGGATCCCAGATCATGCCTATGCACATGAAAGCAAAATATTCTTTCTCCCAGTACATTGTTCATCCACTTTCCAAGGAATCTTTGGACAAAATGGAAGCTTTAGGGCGCGTTTGGTAACGATTTCGTTTCCCTGAGATTCGATCGAACCGATTCTTTTTGATTCTGTTCCCGGGAACTGATTCTAAGCATTTTAAGCTGTTTGGTAACTGTCTAAAATTTCTAATTCTGGAAGAGAATTGCGTTTGGTACCGTGTTCATTAATTCTGTTCCAAATCAATTTCTTTTAATTTTTAAATAATTTTTTTACTTTTTTTCCTTTGTTTTCTTTTCTTTTTTTCATTTTTCCTTTGTTTTCTTTTTTTTTTTTTTTTTCATTTTTTCATTTTTTTCTTTTCATTTTCCTTTTTTTCTTTTCATTTTCTTTTTTTCCTTTTTTTCTTTTCTTGTTTTCTTTTCTTCATGCCCTTCTTTTCTTTTTCTCATCTTTTTCTTTTCTTTTTCTCATCTTTTCTTTTAAATTCTATTCCAATTCTTTTTTAATTACCTTTTTAGATTAAAATAAATTTGATATTGAATTTTCATAAACCATTCATTGATTAATTATATTTTTATACTAAGTAATAAAAATATTAACTAATCAATTTTTATTATATAGTAATTAATAAACCATAGTATAAACTATACTAATATCCCTACAATATGTAATAAATAAAAATACTAAATTATAACATAAAATTAAATATGTATTCTATATACAACAAATATATATTTCATACTAGGAAGAAATAAAAATAAAATATAGAAATAAATTTTTTTTTTGATTCGGCACTTTTGATTCTCTTTTTTGATTCTCGGACGGAGAATCATATTTTTTCTGATTCTGAATTCTTGTCCAAAACTGATTCTGGGAGTAAATTTGTTCCCAGAATCAGTTTTGGACAAAAAATTTACCAAACGCGATTCTGTTCCCAAACTGATTCTGGGAACAAAAAATCAGAATCAGGCACTGTTTGGATGGTTACCAAACAGGGCCTTAGCTTCCAATGGAAATCATCACTCACTTGGAGGCTGAACTTTCAACCTCTCACTTGTCATATCATCACCAATAAAGGAATTGCTATTCCCATAACGACACAGAACTCCTAGCCTCAGATGTCGGTAATGGTGTTGCGCCATGTTATACTCTTTGGTAGTTTATAAATTGAGAGTTATGTGGACCGTAAAGTACTTTCACCAGGAATTTGACTAAATATTAGAAGATTACTCCCATTATAATCCAGGGATGACAATTTATCTAAGTTCACAATCCAATCAAGTTCTAATGGTGCGAGTGTGATTGAGTTGAGTCTACATAAACTTAACTCGGCTTGATTATGCATAGCTTGAGACTCGATGGATCATGATTTGTCAAGATACTGAGTATGATCAGACCTGTTTTAGGTCAAATTTAGTCTAATTAGCTTGAGCTGAACTTAAACTGACTCGAACTTCAAAAATGTAGTACCATCGAATCAAGAACACCGCTATTTCTTTTTGATACTAATGGCGGTGTTCATTAATCATGATACGTAAAGGCTAATGTATGTGCTGGTGTCTTGAAGGCAATCTGAGCATGACCCGCCCAAGAATGATTCTCTTTGTTTCACAAAGGACCCAGAATTATATTTCACTCAATATCAAAACACGTTTTGGCAACTCCGGAAAAACAAACAACGAAAAGGTGCACTAAGCTCCATGCATCTTCTTTGTTGGTTTAAACTCCCTTCACAAGTGATGCGCCTAATGCACGAAATAATTGCCTGATGCATGAAAGAAGTGTGACGGTGTGTTTGATGGTATCCTACAAAGCTTTCATCCTTCTTCGGTATTGAGCAGAAATTGAAACTCGGCTTGTGGAAACTTATGAGCATTTTAGCCTTAGAAAGTAGATCATGGATCCACTGAACTATATCGAAGAAAAAGACTCTTCGGAGCAGACCAATCTTTTACGTGAATCCGAGCCTTTGGAGAACCACTGCTTGGGTTCTGTTGATCATCATCCCCTGGATGACGTTAACGCCTGCATTGAATATGACCTCTTCATGCGAATCCTTGAGGAACACAATGAACCTGAACATGTCAAGGGAAGGTGTAAGAAGGGTTTTCCGGAGTATGCTCAGCAGTGCGAACCGAACAATATGAAGTATGGAATTGTTGTAGATGGAGACATCGAGAAAAGGAAGGTAATAACTCTGGATTTAAACCCCCAAAAAATCATCTCGAATGAACTTTCAGCAGATAGAATTTGTGCTGTGAACTGGGATTTGAGTCAAAATGATCATTTTGGCATGAGCCATGTTGTGAAATTTTTCCTTAAGGTAATGAAAAAGGAGTCGTAGCTTTTGATGTAAATTACACTAAATGGTGAATATAATCTAATTGAGCAAGATGAGCATTTTGTTAGAAGTGTACACATTTTTTGCATTTCTAGCTGCTTCCTAGTTAGAGGGTCGAGTTTGAAATACCTAGACGCTTTGATGTGATTGAATTTGGACAGGGTCATCTGTTCCAAACACATCACTAGTGCCTGCTAGATGAAAAGAGAATACATTTTCATAATTATTTCTTCATATATTTTTCCTTTATTGTTCAAGTAAATGGTTTTTATTGTTCATGTTTTTTTCCTTCTTGGAAAGTAACTAGCCTGCAGAGAATTGAAGGACACATGGTGACCAAAAGACAATTTCATGCATATTGTCGTGTCCAGAAAGGCAAATTTTTTGTGTCATGCCCAAGATTTTTTCTGGCCTAATAGCAGTTAGAATTATCTGCTTACTTTATTGTACCATTTATTCGTCATGCATTTTGTTTGTTGATTTAGCAGTCTTCCTGAGTAATATATGATACAAGGATCGCACTGAATATGACCGATCTTTGCAGATCCTTCAGGGAGATGCCAACGAAAGTGAAAACAAATGGTCCAAAAGGAAAAGATTCAAAAGAGGCACTTTGGAATATGCTCAAAGGCAAGAGTTCAACAAGATTAAGAACAGAATGGCTGCTGCTCGTTCTCACGAGAAAGTTCATCAGAAAAAGTTCCCTATGTGTATAATCAATTCAGTCAAACAACAATTGCTGTAATCTCAGTCGGCGAGGCCGGATCACAAGTATTCGCTACAAATTTTGTTTGGTAAACTAGAATTTCGTTCAAAATACTTCTCCTTATGAGGTTCTAAATCTGTTGATGCCACTAATTGGTCAGAATCACATCCTCGAATTGGAGCGAAAGGTCGTGAGGATGCGCAGGGAAAACGATAATCGCAGAAAGCTGTTGGCGGTAATCATGTTTAAACTCTGTCTGTCTGTCTGTCTGTCTCTCATTGGTCTCCCGAAACTGATCCGCATTGTCTTATATATAGAATGAATTAGTAGTCATCCTTGGACAACCCTTTCCTCTGAAGCTACGATTGATTGTCAAGAATATTATTAGGTGCTTATCTTTGGTGTTGGAAAGAATTTACAACTAATGCTAGATTAATAACAAATCTGCACTTTAAGAACTGAAGAGATGGTCATTAATTTAATTCACACTTATCACTCATCCACCACCGCTCGCTGGCATTTTCTTCCTGCCAAGATTATAAGTAATTGAAATGCCCAATTCCGTTGGATTGGCTTAATACGGTGATTAAAGTCTAAGTTATAGAACCAAGGACAAGCAAGCGAGGCATTCAAAGTAATGAGTCAAGTCATTATTGGACCCAAGAAACACCCCTTTTCCACTTGATTTGCCTCCCTTGTAGCTAAACCCAATCATCACAAGGCAGAATTGGACGGATTTACGTTTGGTCTGTCTTGTAAATGCCGCTAGCATGGTTGGAGATGCACGGTTCGTGCCAATACAGAGAACAGAAATCCTTGACTATAAAGATATTATTGAGATACTTTCGGTTAAGAGAAAGAGAAGGAACAGGCTTAATGAAGAAATTAATATGCAAGAACTCAATATATCAATTATTGGAACTTCATATATTCTTGACTCTGAAGTGTAGTTTTGTTAGCTCAAATTCTCCCTCTCCATACCGTCATCACATTTATGAGAACTGATTATAGCCTGTTCATCTTATTTTTCTCTCAGCATGGGCCAGGACCAAGTGAAGTTGGTGGCTTTAGACCCTTGAGGAGGACCTTTTTTGGACCACTTTGATTCATATTTTCAGATTATCTATTTTCTTCCCTGAACTCTTTGATCAATGTTGGAAGTTTATGGTGCACATTAAACTCATAGTTGTTATTTCCCAGGTAATTTTTTGCTGAGATGCAGACTTTAGTTATAATTCAAGTACTTTTGGATTCGACTAATGCTTGTAGCAAGTAATATGCATCATCGATCAATCAAATTATGCTTGCTCTATATTTGGTGCATTACAATGTAGTGCAATGATGTTTCGGGACAAATTTAAATTATGCATTATTGAGGAGCTTTTGGGATCCATATGTTTTTTAATCAAAGAAGTTTACTAGCTACTTTTAGGTAATCCTAATTTATAAGTAATTACGAATCTGTACAAATTCAATTTCACAACACAATCATCGCACAGTTCTGCATTTGGGCTGGATCTAGATTGCTCTTGTCTGAGTTAGAGTGCCAAGATTTTCCATGGAAAAACACAATGAACCTGGGACATGGTCTAATGTACTGTTGTTTTCCTCATCTGCTTTATTGGACAATTGGTTAACTTTGTTGGGCTCTTAATCATATTATTTATCTCATTTGCTCGAAAATTAAAAAAGGATGGTTTATAATAGAATGACTAGAAAAAAAAAACACATCCGTTGCTTGTAAGCAAAAAACCCGACATTTACAAGATCTTGTATTCGCTTTATTGCAAATTACTATGAATTATCATCAATCAATGGAATTGTGGCACCCCTCGACGGCCCCCAATCCGTTAGGGTCACCACATATACTTGTCACTTTTTATAATTAAAATGAAACCACAGTTCATAGGGGTTGATCAATAGAATACTTTTACATTTTTTTTTTTTTGTAAAGGTCCCAGCGCAGTTCATCAGCGAAAGCATAAACGTATCTCACCAATCCTCCCTTCAATAACAATAATGCAATGCACACCACCTATGCTCTAAATGAAAAGACAAAGCCGAGTCACTTTTATTTATATTTTCAAGATGGATATTTCGGGTCGATACAGCAAAAAGGCCAAGATTTTAACTATACTTGGTTATACTCAAAAGAAAACTTGACCCTACAACGAACATGTGCACCCCTCCATCAACAAGCGTCGGCTATCTCCCAAAAAGTGTTAGCTCCCATCAGCTATGCATGCCATCACACCTAACTCAGTGCATCGGGTGGCGGCGGTGGCAGCATCCCTAGCATCACTCCACCATGCCGAACATGAACAAACAAAAATTCCTGGATAACCAGGCTATTAGCAAGACCCACATCGTACATCACTAAGACACGGACTCGAACATACACCAAACCAGGTACACTAGTACAGGAATGCTCTGTGCACTCCATCTCGACATTAGATGGCAATCCATAATAGGTACCGTGTGCAATTGGTAGCAAAGACATCTTTCTAATTTGAAATGTTAATCCCCAAAAGGGGTGAGTACAACCACTTAGCAGTAAAGATCCATCAAACTACACAATGCGTCAAGCAGAACAATCAAGAATAAAACACATATCTTTCATGCATTCAAGCATACCTCACCTTACAACCATGCATATTATCATGCAACGTGCATATATCACCATACACTTGTACTTATATCATCGAGCAGCCATGCATATCATCATGCAACGTGCATATACCACCATGCACTTATACATGTATCATCAAGCAGCCAAACTTATATCACCAAGATTTATATCATCCATGCTATCAAGCATACATCCATGCACATGATTCAATCCTCGATCTTTATCTTTCAATTAGATCACATCATTTTTCTTTCTAGGGACCAATGTTTGCATCCCATAATTTATCGCTCGCATCCAACCTAGCATTGCAAGGAACCTCCAGCACACACCTCCGGGCATCCGGCACACACACTCCGAGCATCTCGTACCCCAACTAGCATCATGAGGTATCCCCCCAGCACACACCTCCGAGGCTTCCGGCACACACCTCCGGGTTTCTCGAAACTCCCAAGGACATCCGGCACACACATTCCAGACATCTCGAAACTCCCAAGGCATCGTCGGCTCACACCTCCAACGGTCTTGTTATTATCTCAATTTATATTTACACATGTATTTCAATTTCAACATAGCATTTGATGCAACAATATCAAGGGTCTCAACTAGCTTTTGATGCCATATAACATGCCATATGTCATCACATATGCAACAAAATCAACTGCTCAAAGCATTACATCACATGGAAAAATTCATATATTTTTGAAAATGCATCAATTATCGGATAAAACATAATGCACTCCTTTAGTTAAAACTCTAGAAAAATTAGTAAATGATATTAATAAATTCTGAAAACTTGACACATTATAGATGAGACCTACAGGCAGATATCTCATGAAAAACACCATACCAAAAGAATCTCACACAAAATAGTACGGTCCATGCATCACAGTTTTCAAAATTTCAACACTTCAGCTTGCACAGTTTCGGAAGTAATTTAAATTAAATATCCAAATGACCTCCAAAAATTCTGAAATTTTTATATGTTATAGACAAGTCATGAAGGTAAATATCTCGTGAATAAATCAAAATCCAAATCGTTCTAGATTAATATATATAGACGATTAATTCTCCCTGTTCTCGGTGTCATTTTTCCAGATTATCTTCTTTCAAAGAAAACTCGTTTCACCTACCTACATCTGTCCGTTTCTTCTAAATTTTCAGTATGTTATACCTCAGAATATTACCTACAACTTTCATTAAGAAATAAAAGTGAGATTTTTGCAAGAAAGCTACTTTACATTCCATAAAATCACTAAAGGTCAGCACAACAAATTCCAGATCTAATTTCTCCAAAGGAAAATCGTTTCACCAGGAAATATTTGTCCGTTTTATCTCAAATTTTAGTATGTTACTTCTTAAGATTCTCTCTACAACTTTCATTAAGAGATTAAAGCGAGATTTTAACTAAAAAGTCGCATGCAGCCCACAAACTCATGAAGGGTCGGACTGATTTTTCCAGAAAACAGCATGCTAGGCCAACAAATTTCTCCCCAAAGCTTCGAAATTTCATCACTTCCACCACAACCGAAGTTCACCATCTTCTACACACACATCACAGCAAGCAAATGGTAGGTTTTAGGACTCTACTTGCCTCTAGCCCAAGCGAACACAGCAAGCAACGAACGGAGGGGCAAGGCGGCGAATGAACGGCGGCGAGCTAGGCGGACGATCGGCGGCGAATGGACCTCCTTCTTCTCTCTCGCACGCACAGTCTCTGTAACACCCCGAACCCTTCGCAGGTCGTTAACAGTGCCGATGTTACATCTTTTACCATCTCTACCATTTGGCCTAAATTAAGCCTTGCCAGATTACAGGCATTTTTTTTTTTTTAAATGGTCCCATGCGCGACTCATAGCGGAAGCAAATAAATATCACCATCTATCTCCCCTCTATCCCATGATACAAATACACACCAACTAAACTCCACGATTTTATAAACAGTGTTGACGCTTTGCTTACATACATACATATAGCGAGATGGGGTTTTTCCTCGGGTCGGTACAAAAGAAACAGAAAAGGTAAGGACTCTACCATGTCCTTCCTAAAATCTCAAAAAGGAACTCCGACCTCTAACATCATATGAGCACAAAACCCTCCCATCACGAGCGTCAACTATCTATACCAAAAAGTGATCTAGCTCCTACTCCTCGCGCGCGATCTCACACCCATCCCGGTGCGTCAGGTGGTGGCGGCGGCAGCATCCCCTGCATCACTCCATCCCGTCGTATGTGCACGGACAAAAATTCTTGTATGACAGGGCCCCACCAAAGCCGATATCATACATGACTAAGCATCGTACTCGGATAAAAGTCAATCCGGTACCGAGGGACGATCTATCTCAGTCATCTCCACCTCGACGTCAGACGGAATACCGTAAAACACGCCACGCGAAACAGCAGGCAGCGGCATAGTGCTAATCTGAAATGTTATCCCCAAAAGGGGTGAGTACAACCACTCAGCAGATAGGGAAATCCAATAACAACTCAGTGCACCATGCATACCATCATACAATGCAGGCATTTCTTACCTTTTCGATGTCAAGCGTATTCATGCATCATCATGGCATCTCATATATCATTATCACATCATCATAAACCATGCATACCACATCATATCATCATTGGCCATGCATCACCATGCATATCACATCATCATTAACCATGCATCACCATGCATATCACATCATATCATCATTGGCCATGCATCACCATGCATATCACATCATCATTAACCATGCATCACCATGCATATCACATTATATCATCATTGGCCATGCATCACCATGCATATCACATCATCATTAGCCATGCATCACCATGCATATCACATCATATCATCATTGGCCATGCATCACCATGCATATCACATCATCATTAACCATGCATCACCATGCATATCACATCATATCATCATTGGCCATGCATCACCACGCATATCACATCATCATTAACCATGCATCACCATGCATATCACATCATATCATCATTGGCCATGCATCACCATGCATATCACATCATCATTAACCATGCATCACCATGCATATCACATCATAGATCAATTTTCACTTTTATTTATCAATTGATCCCACATTATCTTTTCTCAATTCATCAATTCCACCATCACCATCCTCCCTTCGGGCGAGAAACCTCCGACAGGGATCCCAGTATCCCAGCCATCTCATGGCCACTGGGCTTCCGGCCCCCCACATTCCGGGCATCTCGCACCTCAACTAGCATCACGAGGAACCTCCCTTCGGGCAGAAACCTCCGACAGGGACTTCCGGTCTTTACCCTTCTAACCGGGGATCTCGCACCCTAATCCTAGCATCGCGAGTCACTCCCTTCGGGCAGAAACCTCCGACAGGGACTTCCGGCCCCCCACATTCCGGGCATCCTGAAACTCCCAGGGAATCTCTGGAATTATGCCACTCGGCCACCAGACATCAACCTCCGCCACATCCTCTTACTCACATACCACTTCCACATTTTATCATTCTTTTCATCTCATTATTTCATGGCATATGCTTCACACACATGCGTCACAATTCATGATCATTCATGCATCAATGTCATATAGCAATGCATCATAGTTCACAATCATGCATACATCAACGTCATATAACAATGCATCATAATTCACGATCATACATGCATCAATGTCATATAACAATGCGTCATAATTCAATAGATCTCATGGCCGATAAAATAATCCACTTTTATTTTATTATTTTTTTTATTATTTTATTATTATTATATTATATTATTATTTTAATATTATATTTATTTATTTCCATAAATAAATATTATCTTTAATATTTATGATTTTCCAAAAATCATGAAAATCAAACAATCATTAAACAACTAATTAGAATCACAATTTCACACAATTTCATGGCCAAATTTGCATTTCACATAGTTTCCCAAATTTCCACCAAATACACTTAATATTCGGATATTGGCCAGATTGCACAGTTTTCGGATTAATTCAATTAAAATATTCATATGACCTCCGAAAATTCCTAAATTTTACAGGGTGATAGCCAACACATTTTCGTACCTTTTTCATGAAGAACACTAAGCAAAATTCTTTATATATTAATTTATACAACTCCATGAAGCTTCTGGAACCTCTACCGTTTCGTCCAGAACACACATCACCGAAAAACTTAGATTTGACCCATTAAATCTCTTTCGTTTCTTCTGAAATTCGAGTATGTTATGAATCAATGTTTCCTTTACAAGTTTCATGAAGTGATCTAGGTTAAATAACCAAAGTATGATCCTCTTTTAAGTCCTTGAAGTCTCGGGTATCTCGGTATACTTCAACAGAACCATCGTCTCCAAGATCTAGACGATTTACTAGGCTACACTCATTTTTTTCTCCTCAAATTTGAGTATGTTGTAGTTTAGGATGTTATCTACAACTTCCATGAAGACAACAAAGTGATATTTCCAACATAAATCAACATGCAACCAAGAAATCATCAAGAGGTCAGTGAAGATTTCGCAGATCTAGAACCTCCGTATAACAAGGCATTTGACCCCTCATATCACCTTCGTTTTCCATGAAATTTGAGTATGTCATACCTCAAGATGTTAGCTTTAACTTTCATGAAGACACCGAAGTCAAAATCACACTCCAAACCCACATGAAAGCTCGAACAAGTTACTGACTCCACTAAACCGGACGAGAACAGTCAAACGGTTTGCAAAATATCAACTCTTACTTCGGTTTTTCACACAAATCACACCTATAATCTAACATGCAAACACCACAACAAACATGCAAAGGAAGTTATGAACTCCCACTTGCCTTCAAGATGAACACACAGCAACACACGGCGGCGTAGGACGGTCGAACAAGGCGGCGATCGGCGAACGGGCGGCTCCTGGGCGGCTCCTCCCTCCGGCTCCGCCTCCTTCCCTCTCGGCTTCTCCTCTCTCCCTCTCGAATTCTCTCTCTCGCACTCTCTCTTTTCTCGGCCAAATGAAGCAAAGAAGAGCCGGCCACTCTCTCTCCTAACCCCTTTTATTCCCCAAAAGCTCATGATTACCTTGCCTCTTCAATTAACCAATGCATGCCCATCATCCTTGCCACTTGTCTTCATGGGTTTTTAAATTTTGAATTTCAATTGGGCTTGGGCTTTGGCCCAACCGGCCATCCCCCCCTTGGGCTGGTCGAGCTCCTCTCTTGGGCCCAATGGGCCGACTAGCTTGGCCCTCCAAGCTTGAGGCTAATGGGCTCAAGGCCCATTCCGAAAATTAGCCCTTTTTTCTTCTTTTTTTTTTTTTTTTGAAATTTCTTCTATAATATTTTTGAAATTTCAATTTCCATCTTGGCCAAAGTCTTGGAATATTTTTAATTATTGAAATTTAAATCATATGGCCAAGCATTTATAAATTAAATTTAAATTTCCACAATCACAAGCACAATTCATCAAATTAAAAGACAAATTGGCTAAAGCATAGGCCATAAAATTCTATCACCTAATTAAAGACATTTGACACACCTTAAGGCTTGGCTTTGAATTTCCGGGATGCCACAATTCTCCCCTCCTTAGAGAATTTCGTCCTCGAAATTCAAGCACTACTCGCGCCTTCTTGAAATAAATAAGGGTACTTTTCCCTCATCTCGATCCTCACTTTCCCATGTGGCTTCCTCCACATCATGATGTCGCCATAACACTTTGACTAATGGGATCTTCTTAGTCCTAAGAATTTGCTCCTTTCGATCCAATATCTGCACAGGCTCTTCAATGTACCTAACTTTCTCATCCATTTTGATACCTTCATGATCGAGTATGTGACCTGGATCCGACTGGTACTTCCTCAACATCGATACATGAAACACATCGTGCAGATTTTCTAATCTAGGAGGTAATGCTAAACGATAAGCCCTATCTCCTATCTTCTCAAGAATTTCAAAAGGTCCAACAAACCTGGGGCTTAACTTACCCTTTATCCCGAATCGAGATATTCCTTTCATTGGAGATACCTTAAGGAATACATGGTCTCCTACACCAAACTCCAAAGGCCTCCTACGTCTATCTGCGTAGCCTTTCTGTCTACTCTGAGCTGCTCTAAGCCTTTCCCTAATAACATCAACAGCTTCAGTGGTAACTTGCACCAGTTCAGGTCCTGTCAATTTCCTCTCACCTACTTCATTCCAACAAACAGGAATCCTACATCTCCTTCCATATAATGCTTCATAAGGTGCCATGCCTATACTCTTCTGAAAGCTATTATTATAGGCAAACTCTACCAAATGCAATCTCTCGTCCCAATTTCCTTTGAAATCAATCACACAAGCTCTCAACATATCCTCCAATATCTGAATCACTCTTTCTGATTGGCCATCAATTCCGAGGATGAAAAGCTGTACTAAACTGAAGCTTAGATCCTAACGCAGCTTGGAGACTCCTCCAAAAATTCGACGTAAACCTCGGGTCTCGATCTGAAGTAATAGTTACTGGAATACCATGTAAGCGTACCACTTGACTTACATACATGTCCGCATACTTTTCCATTGGGTAGTCCTTGCGAATCGCTAAGAAATGCGCCGATTTAGTCAAACGATCCACTACAACCCAAATTGAATCGTGACTCTTCGATGTTCTTGGCAATCCTTGCACAAAATCCATCGTTACATGTTCCCATTTCCATTCAGGAATGTCCAATGGTCTCAAAAGTCCTGCGGGTTTTCGATGTTCCGCTTTTACCCGCCGGCACGTCAAACATTGAGATACGTGTCTAGCCGTATCGCTTTCATACCACTCCACCAAAATTGCTCACGTAAATTTCTGTACATCTTTGTACTACCTGGGTGGATACTATAGTTACTCTTATGTGCTTCCGACAGAATTTCCTTCCTCAACTCCTCATTGTCGGGAACACAAAGTCGTCCTTGACATTTCACTATCCCATCATCAGAGATCTGAAATTCTGATCTTTTCCCTAAAGATACAGCATCTTTCATTTTCAAAATCTCTGGGTCAGATTGTTACAAAACCTTAATTTTCTGGATAATCTCTGGCTCAATCCTTAATGCACTAAGCACGCCAGTAAGACAATCCAATTCCAATTTAAATTCAGAGTTTGCTATAGATTCTAACAATTTCCATTCCGCCATTCTCAAACTAGCTACCTCTATAGCTGACTTTCGACTAAGAGCATCTGCTACTCTATTCGCTTTTCCTGGATGATATTTTATCTCACAGTCATAATCCTTCAATAATTCCATCCACCTCCTTTGTCTCATGTTCAACTCCTTTTGTGAGAACAGGTATTTCAAACTCTTATGATCCGTATAGATCTCAAACTTTTCCCCATACAAATAGTGTCTCCATATCTTCAAAGCAAACACTATAGCTGCTAGCTCTAAATCATGCGTTGGATAATTCAGCTCATGGGGTTTCAATTGTCTGGATGCATAGGCTACAACCTTGCCATGCTGCATCAACACACATCCTAGTCCTTTGTGAGATGCATCACTATACACTGTGAAACCATCAGGTCCAGTAGGTATAGTCAGAATTGGAGCTGAAGTCAATTTCCTTTTGAGCTCCTGAAAACTTCTTTCACATTCCCCATTCCACTCAAATTTCACATTCTTTCGAGTCAATTTAGTTAAAGGTCCGGCCAGTTGCGAGAATCCTTCAATGAACCTTCTGTAATAACCAGCCAGTCCTAAGAAACTTCGTATCTCCGTAGGTGTCGTTGGTCTCGGCCAATTCACTACCATTTCAACTTTTGCTGGATCTACTGCAATTCCTTCTCCTGACACCACATGTCCTAAAAATACTATCCGGTCCAACCAAAATTCACACTTACTAAACTTAGCATACAACTTATGCTCTCGCAGGGTCTGCAAAACTATTCTCAAATGCTGCTCATGCTCTTTAGGCCCTTTCGAATACACCAGAATATCATCAATAAAGACAATCACAAATTGGTCTAAATAAGGCTGAAATATTCTATTCATCAAATCCATAAATGCAGCCGGGGCGTTAGTCAATCCAAATGGCATAACAAGAAACTCATAGTGTCCATAACGAGTTCTAAATGCAGTCTTAGGAATGTCCTCCTTTTTAATTCTTAAGCGATGGTATCCCGATCTCAAATCAATCTTAGAAAAGACCGAACTTCCCTGAAGTTGATCAAACAAGTCATCAATTCTAGGCAAAGGATACTTATTCTTAATGGTCACTTGATTCAACTGCCTATAGTCAATACACAAGCGCATTGACCCATCCTTCTTCTTTACAAACAAGACCGATGCACCCCAAGGTGAAGCACTTGGTCTAATAAATCCTTTATCAAGCAATTCCTGCAGTTGCACTTTCAACTCCTTCAATTCAACTAAAGCCATTCTATATGGAGCTTTTGATATCGGTCCCGTTCCAGGCATTAATTCAATTTCAAATTCAATTTCCCGCTCTGGCGGCAATCCAGGCAATTCCTCAGGAAATACATCTTGAAATTCATTAACCACATGAACTTCCTCAAGATTAGACTCCTCTCTAGCACAATCTCTAACTATGGCTAGGTACCCTTGACATCCTTGGTCAAGTAACTTACAAGCTTCTACTGCCGAAATAAGCGCTACAGGAAAATGGGTTTGACCTCCTAAAAATTCACAACTACTCTGATCAGGTAAAACGAATTGAATCACTTTTCTATAACAATCCATTCTAGCCCGATACTTACGAAGCCAGTCCATTCCTATAATAACATCAAAATCATACATAGCCATTACAACCAAGTCTATTTCCATATCCTTTCCTCCCATGGATATCTTACAATTTTCACACACTAGCGTAGACAATACCATATCCTTTAGAGGCGTGGAAACACAAAGAGGCGTCTCAAGAGGCTTAACTTTTATCTTTTTCAAACATCTATATCTTTCAGACACAAACGAATGCGTTGCACCCGTGTCAAACAATGCATATGCCTTTTCACCATTAATAAGAATCGTACCTGAGATAACATTCTTGGAAGCTTCCGCTTCCTCCTGGGTGATCGCATACACCCTTCCTTGCACAGGTGGTCTCTGAGGATTTCCCTGCGGGTTTGACCTAACAGCACTCTGATATCCCTGTCGCACTGAGCCAACACTCACTTGCGACCTCTCTCGCGGGCAATTCCTCCTAAGATGTCCCACTTGTCCACAGCCAAAACATTTCTGTTGTCCAGGCTGATAGGGTGCTTTCCCTATGTTCGGACCACTCCTTGTTCCTCCAAAATTTCCAAAATTACCCTTCTTCTTCACATTCCAGGCCTGACCTTGACCAGAATAAGGTCTCTTCCCTTTTCTCACATCACCAAAGTTCACCGGTTTCTTAAATTCTGACCTTTCCCTCAACAATTCCTGCTCCACTAACTGCGCCCTTTCATAAATCTCATTATAATCTCTTATATTCAAAGGCACCAATTGCTTCCTAATATCAGTCCTCAGTCCTTTCAGGAATCTCTTAGCCTTCTCCTCCTGATCCTCAATCAATCTAGGAGCATATCTAGACAATTCAGAAAATCTAGCCTCATACCGATCTACAAGTCAATCCCTTTTGTTCTAGCTGAACAAACTCGGTAATCTTCCTATCCTTAGCACGGTCGAGAAATGCTTCCTATTAAAGGCCCTAACAAACTCCTCCCAATTAACATCGCACCGGTGGAAAGATTATGTCCTTCGAAGCTTTCCACCAAAACTTCGCATTTCCCTCCAATTGATACTCGCTAAAACTATTTTCTCAAAGCATTAGTGCAGTCCAACAGCCGGAAAATTCGTTCCATTCCATCAATCCATTGCTCGCCTCCTCGGGACTTCCCATTCCATTAAACTTAAGTGGCTTCAGCTTCAAAAACTGCTCCACTAGTCCCCGAGTACGGCGTTCGCTCCGGCTGTTCCGCGCCCGCCTCTCCATCGATTTCCAATATTGGCTAATGCCTGCAGGATATCTTCCATTCGGGGTTCAGCCCTTGCAGCAGAGGCTTCAGCCCTCAATGGATGAGCACTTCCAGCTCGCACCATAACTCTCCTGCAATTTCCAAGCATTGCCTCAGGAATAATCTAAGACTTACTGCCTCCACTCAAAGCAGTTACTACTATCACATAAGTAACATATACATGTTACTGGCAATTCAAGACAGACTACAGGGGATCTATGAGTGAATACCCATCACCCGTTATTCAATTATTTCATTTACATCCTATGGTGTGCATTGTCATCATGTTCCTCAATTCCAAATGAGGCTCCTTATCACTCCATCTATAACCATTCGCTCTGATACCAAAAAAGGGGCGACTGTAACACCCCGAACCCTTCGCAGGTCGTTAACAGTGCCGATGTTACATCTTTTACCATCTCTACCATTTGGCCTAAATTAAGCCTTGCCAGATTACAGGCATTTTTTTTTTTTTTTTTAAATGGTCCCATGCGCGACTCATAGCGGAAGCAAATAAATATCACCATCTATCTCCCTCTATCCCATGATACAAATACACACCAACTAAACTCCACGATTTTATAAATGGTGTTGACGCTTTGCTTACATACATACATATAGCGAGATGGGGTTTTTCCTCGGGTCGGTACAAAAGAAACAGAAAAGGTAAGGACTCTACCATGTCCTTCCTAAAATCTCAAAAAGGAACTCCGACCTCTAACATCATATGAGCACAAAACCCTCCCATCACGAGCGTCAACTATCTATACCAAAAAGTGATCTAGCTCCTACTCCTCGCGCGCGATCTCACACCCATCCCGGTGCGTCGGGTGGTGGCGGCGGCAAAGCATCCCCGCATCACTCCATCCCGTCGTATGTGCACGGACAAAAATTCTTGTATGACGGGGCCCCCGGCCCCGGGCCGATATCATACATGACTAAGCATCGTACTCGGATAAAAGTCAATCCGGGTACCGAGGGACAGTCTATCTCAGTCATCTCCACCTCGACGTCAGACGGAATACCGTAAAACACGCCACGCGAAACAGCAGGCAGCGGCTTAGTGCTAATCTGAAATGTTATCCCCAAAAGGGGTGAGTACAACCACTCAGCAGATAGGGAAATCCAATAACAACTCAGTGCACCATGCATACCATCATACAATGCAGGCATTTCTTACCTTTTCGATGTCAAGCGTATTCATGCATCATCATGGCATCTCATATATCATTATCACATCATCATAAACCATGCATACCACATCATATCATCATTGGCCATGCATCACCATGCATATCACATCATCATTAACCATGCATCACCATGCATATCACATCATATCATCATTGGCCATGCATCACCATGCATATCACATCATCATTAACCATGCATCACCATGCATATCACATTATATCATCATTGGCCATGCATCACCATGCATATCACATCATCATTAACCATGCATCACCATGCATATCACATCATATCATCATTGGCCATGCATCACCACGCATATCACATCATCATTAACCATGCATCACCATGCATATCACATCATATCATCATTGGCCATGCATCACCATGCATATCACATCATCATTAACCATGCATCACCATGCATATCACATCATAGATCAATTTTCACTTTTATTTATCAATTGATCCCACATTATCTTTTCTCAATTCATCAATTCCACCATCACCATCCTCCCTTCGGGCAGAAACCTCCGACAGGGATCCCAGTATCCCAGCCATCTCATGGCCACTGGGCTTCCGGCCCCCCACATTCCGGGCATCTCGCACCTCAACTAGCATCACGAGGAACCTCCTTCGGGCGAAACCTCCGACGGGGACTTCCGGTCTTTACCCTTCTAACCGGGATCTCGCACCCTAATCCCGGCATCGCGAGTCACTCCCTTCGGGCAGAAACCTCCGACAGGGACTTCCGGCCCCCACATTCCCGGCATCCTGAAACTCCCTGGGAATTTCTCGGAATTATGCCACTCGGCCACCGAGACATCAACCTCCGCCACATCCTCTTACTCACATACCACTTCCACATTTTATCATTCTTTTCATCTCATTATTTCATGGCATATGCTTCACACACATGCGTCACAATTCATGATCATTCATGCATCAATGTCATATAGCAATGCATCATAGTTCACGATCATGCATACATCAACGTCATATAACAATGCATCATAATTCACGATCATACATGCATCAATGTCATATAACAATGCATCATAATTCAATAGAACTCATGGCCGATAAAATAATCCACTTTTATTTTATTATTATTTTTTTATTATTTTTTTATTATTTTATTATATTATTATTTTAATATTATATTTATTTATTTCCATAAATAAATATTATCTTTAATATTTATGATTTTCCAAAATCATGAAAATCAAACAATCATTAAACAACTAATTAGAATCACAATTTCACACAATTTCATGGCCAAATTTGCATTTCACATAGTTTCCCAAATTTCCACCAAATACACTTAATATTCGGATATTGGCCAGATTGCACAGTTTTCGGATTAATTCAATTAAAATATTCATATGACCTCCGAAAATTCCCAAATTTTACAGGGTGATAGCCAACACATTTTCGTACCTTTTTCATGAAGAACACTAAGCAAAATTCTTTATATATTAATTTATACAACTCCATGAAGCTTCTGGAACCTCTACCGTTTCGTCCAGAACACACATCACCGAAAAACTTAGATTTGACCCATTAAATCTCTTTCGTTTCTTCTGAAATTCGAGTATGTTATGAATCAATGTGTCCTTTACAAGTTTCATGAAGTGATCTAGGTTAAATAACCAAAGTATGATCCTCTTTTAAGTCCTTGAAGTCTCGGGTATCTCGGTATACTTCAACAGAACCATCGTCTCCAAGATCTAGACGATTTACTAGGCTAAACTCATTTTTTTCTCCTCAAATTTTATTATGTTGTAGTTTAGGATGTTACCTACAACTTCCATGAAGACAACAAAGTGAGATTTCCAACATAAATCAACATGCAACCAAGAAATCATCAAGAGGTCAGTGAAGATTTCGCAGATCTAGAACCTCCGTATAACAAGGCATTTGACCCCTCATATCACCTTCGTTTTCCATGAAATTTGAGTATGTCATACCTCAAGATGTTAGCTTTAACTTTCATGAAGACACCGAAGTCAAAATCACACTCCAAACCCACATGAAAGCTCGAACAAGTTACTGACTCCACTAAACCGGACGAGAACAGTCAAACGGTTTGCAAAATATCAACTCTTACTTCGGTTTTTCACACAAATCACACCTATAATCTAACATGCAAACACCACAACAAACATGCAAAGGAAGTTATGAACTCCCACTTGCCTTCAAGATGAACACACAGCAACACACGGCGGCGTAGGACGGTCGGACAAGGCGGCGATCGGCGAACGGGCGGCTCCTCCCTCCGGCTCCGCCTCCTTCCCTCTCGGCTTCTCCTCTCTCCCTCTCGAATTCTCTCTCTCGCACTCTCTCTTTTCTCGGCCAAATGAAGCAAAGAAGAGCCGGCCCTCTCTCTCCTAACCCCTTTTATTCCCCAAAAGCTCATGATTACCTTGCCTCTTCAATTAACCAATGCATGCCCATCATCCTTGCCACTTGTCTTCATGGGTTTTTAAATTTTGAATTTCAATTGGGCTTGGGCTTTGGCCCAACCGGCCATCCCCCCCTTGGGCTGGTCGAGCTCCTCTCTTGGGCCCAATGGGCCGACTAGCTTGGCCCTCCAAGCTTGAGGCTAATGGTCTCAAGGCCCATTCCGAAAATTAGCCATTTTTCTCTTCTTTTTTTTTTTTTGAAATTTCTTCTATAATATTTTTGAAATTTCAATTTCCATCTTGGCCAAAGTCTTGGAATATTTTTAATTATTGAAATTTAAATCATATGGCCAAGCATTTATAAATTAAATTTAAATTTCCACAATCACAAGCACAATTCATCAAATTAAAAGACAAATTGGCTAAAGCATAGGCCATAAAATTCTATCACCTAATTAAAGACATTTGACACACCTTAAGGCTTGGCTTTGAATTTCCGGGATGCCACAGTCTCCCCTTTCTCTCTTCCTTTCTTCCTTTCCTTTCTCTCTTTCTATCTTCTCTCTCTTCGTGTGACACTCTCTCTTTCTCTCCCTTTCCTTGCTTAATCCGCCCCCTTCTTTCCCTCTAATTTTCTTCCTTTCAATGATTAACAATCATTGATCTTGCATGCCGGTGCCACTTGGCAATTTTCATGCAAGATGTGCTTCATCCGGCTAGGCTTGGGCCAGCCTTGGTCGACCACCCAATGGGGCTTCATGGGTCGGCCTTTTGGCCCACTTTAGGCTCAACACTCTTGGGCCTAAAGTCCAAACTTAAATGGCGCAAATTCTTAAATAAGTCCATGTTTACTTTTAATAATTTACCTTAAATCCCCACTTATATAAATACCAAATTACAATTTCATATAGCCATAAAAACTTTGTAACATTAAACCATAAGAATCAAATCTATATGGTGTATAGTCAAGAACAAAATCCTCCTTATCAATTTGTCCTATAGCACCAACCTTGATAACCCATGAAAACAAAATACATTTCCATTAAAGTACTCAGTCTTAGTCTATTACAATTCTTTGGTCTAATGGTCACAACATAAATCAATGACACTTCCATCACATTTCCATAGGTCGTAATGTTTCTAGAAATTGCCATGAAATTTTGGGATGCCACAATAAATTCTAGGAGCGTTGACTTACTAGGAGGTGCTAGTGGAGGAGCAATAGTCAAGGAAACAAATTGGTAGAAAAACAAGGCTTGGTAGGCCCCTTTTCTTCTCTCCCTCCAAGATTGGTGACCAGCTCCTCTCTTCCCCTCATTGTGCTTGTCTTGAGCTCAACAAACCGCAGAGGAGCCAGCAAGCCACTGGATCAGCCGTGCCAGCACACGCCATCACCGTCCATCACCTAGCGCACTCGCCATTGCTGGCTGCGCGTTTCTCGCGCTATGCTGCTTGTCCACGCGTCCCAGCCCGCCATCTACCTGTGCATCCAGGAAGTTGTCCAGCTGCTGTGAGTGGCCGTGGAAGCCTGTCAGAGCCATCGTTCAACCTGCCGAGTGCCCGTGCAGCCTTCGTCGATCCTTGCCGCCCCTTCCAGCTTTGGTTTCTCTCTTTTGCAACTCAAAACAGAGAGCAAATTTGTGGGTTTCCAACAAGCTTGTTGGCCCATTTTGAGGTGGTTCCGAGCCTCGAAAGTTTGGCCTGCTTTGGAGAAAGTCGGTCCCCATTGTGCTCCCGACATTTTGAACCGAACGGATCGCGAATCAAGTGAGTTGAACTCACTAAACCTTACTTAGTCGGTTAATTACGCTTAGGGGTTGATTAGATTAATTAAACGTGGTTTAGGTTGATAGATTAAATTAGATTTTAATTTAATTATCTGCCGATGTATGTTAAGTGGTTGGATAGTGCCATTAGCGAGTAGACACATGCTATTATTTATTAAACAAACCTTGAAATTTTTCCAGGTCTGTCTCGACGTCCAATTAGGCATTATGGGCTTTAATTGGATTTATTGTATTTATTTAATATTTTTCATAATTATTTAATTATTTATTTATTTTTCAGAAATTAGGCTGGGATAGTCGACAACCGAAATTTTATGCTGGTTATTATGGTGCAATCTATTTATTTATCTGAGCTCTAAATTGTGCTGAATTGATTTAATTGTGATTTTATGATTTTATTCCTAAATTAATTATTTTAGCAATTGATTGGAAAATAACCAAGCGTTGTTTATAATGCCAAAAATATTTTGGTGGACTATATAAAATTGTGGGATTTGTGGAAGTGAAATTATTATATTTTGGCTAAGGCCGACCGTATACTCACACACAACGATTTTATCGAGAATGATAAAAGATGGAATTGGTTGTATGATTTGGATAGTATACTATATCAGCCTACAGGTGATATATCAGCTTAGTAGAGAGCAGTATACCTTGTTAGTTTTGATGGAACGTGTCAGTATACTATATCAGCTTACGGACGATATGGTAGCTTAATAGAGAGCAGTATACCTTATCAGTTTAGATTGAGCATTGTCGGTATACTATATTAACCTAAGGGCGATATGACAACTTAGTTGAGAGCAGTATCCCGATTATCTCAGAAGCGAGCTATACTATCAATTTATCAGCTTAGCAGTGAGCAGTCTTAATACGGGTGGACTTATAAATAATATGAGATGAGCCGACCAAGAAAGGGTCGTGCTGACATGTAATCGACTAGGTCGATTGATCAATGATGTAATCTGATGTTGTGAATTGATTGATTGATGTGAGGCATTTGTAAACGATATTTGACTTACAGGGTGGAACTGAGGCCAAGGTAAGTCCTTTGACCGATGGTGTGCTTGGGCAGCCCTTAGGGCGTATTTGCTTCATAATTGGATCTTAGGGAGTTGAACTTGTTAAGACATTGTCTCACTGGTTATTATATAACCATTTTCAAGCCCCTAGTTGACAGTGGTGAGGGACCCGAGGCTTGAAGTTCAGAAAGTGAAGCCTAGAGAATTGCAAGCACGTCTGACTAGTTACTCCTAGGACATTTCTCTTTTGTTGAAAGCTGATTCCTTTTTCTAGACTTCCGCGTATAAACCTGTGTGTTTATAAAAAAGGTTTTTTGTGAAAAACTTGGTTTTACTTTTTTATCCCATTATTTTATTGTCTAAGGATTTTATAATGCTTTCGTATGCATATTATAAAGAAATGGTTGGCGATGCGTCCTGGGACGTCGCTATTAATCGACCAAGATGAGGGATGGGTATGTGCTCGGAGGATCGAGGTGTGATAGTTTCCCATCCCTTTGCTCTCATTTTCTCATCAGCATCATTAATCCTTTTTGGATTCCCATCAATATCTTCTGCCTCTACTCGCGGTTCTTTGTCAATTACTTGTTCCTTCCCCACCACATCTTGATGGATTTTGAATGGTTCAAAATCTTATGCCTATGCACATGAAAGCAAAATATTCTTTCTCCCAGTACATTGTTCATCCACTTTCCAAGGAATCTTTGGACAAAATGGAAGCTTTAGCTTCCAATGGAAATCATTACTTCACTTGGAGGCTGAGTTTTCAACCTCTCACTTGTCATATCATCTCCAATAAAGGAATTGTTATTCCCATAACGACACAGAACTCCTAGCCTCGGGTGTTGGTAATGGTGTTGCGCCATGTTATACTCTTTGGTAGTTTATAAATTGAGAGTTATGTGGACCGTAAAGTACTTTCACCAGGAATTTGACTAAATATTAGAAGATTACTCCCATTATAATCAAGGGATGACAATTTATCTCAGTTCGTGGCCCAATCGATTCTAATGGTGCGAGTCAAGTCTACACAAATTAACACTTAACTCGACTTGGCTTGATTATGCATAGCTTGAGGCTCGATGGATCATAATTTGTCAAGATATTGAGTATGATTTAACCTGTTTTACAGGTAAAATTTAGTCTAATTGGCTCGAGTTGAGCTTAAACTGACTTGAACTTTGAAAATATGGTACCATCAAATCAAGAACACCGCTATTTCTTTTTTATACTAATGGCAGTGTTCATTAATCATGATACGTAAAAGTTCAACGAAAATTCTTTACAATTGTTTTCGTACAAGCTACTAGGTACATTGCCATCCGGGGTTCAAAGAGAATTGTGACTAAGGACATGCTAATGTATGTGCTGGTGTCTCGATGGCAATCTGAGCGTGACCCGCCCGAGAATGATTCTCTTTGTCTCACAAAGAACCCAGAATTATATTTCACTCAATATCAAAACACGTTTTGGCCACTCCCACGAAATAATTGCGTGATGCATGAAATAAGTGTGATGGTGTGTTTGATGGTGTCCTACAAACCTTTCATCCTTCGTCGGTATTGAGCCATAAGTTAAACTCGGCTTGAGGAAGCTTATGAACATATCAGCCTTACAAAGTAAATCATGGATTCACTGAACTGTATCAAAGAAAAAGACTCTTCGGAGCAGACCAAGCTTTTACGTGAATCCGAGCTTTTGGAGAACCACTACTTGGGTTCTGTTGATCATCATCCCCCAGATGACAATAACGCCTGCATTAAATATGACCTCTGCATGCGAATCCTTGAGGAACACAATGAACCTGAACATGTCAAGGGAAGGTGTAAGAAGGGTTTTCAGAATATGCTCGGCAGTGCGAGCCGAACAATATGAAGTATGGAGTTGTTGTAGATGGAGCCACCGAGAAAAGGAAGGTAATAACTCTGGATAACCCCGATAAATCATCTTGAATGAACTTACAGCAGATAGAATTTGTGCTGTGAACTAGGATTTGAGTCAAAATGATCATTTTGGCATGAGCCATTTTGTGAAATTTTCCCTTAAGGTAACGAAAAAGGAGTCCTAGCTTTTGATGTAAATTACACTGAATGGTGAATCTAATCTAATGGAGCAAGATGAGCATTCTGTTAGAAGTGTACGCATTTTTTGCATTTCTAGCTGCTTCCTCGTTAGAGGGTCGAGTTTGAAATACCTAGACATGCTTTGATGTGATTGAATTTGGACAGGGTCACCCGTTCCAAACACATCGCTAGTGCCTGCTAGATAAAAAGAGAATACAGTTTCGTAGTTATTTCTTCATATATTTTTCCTTTATTGTTCAAGTAAATCGTTTTCATTGTTCATGTTTTTTTTCCTCCTTGGAAAGTAACTAGCCGGCAGAGAATTGAAGGACACATGGTGGCCAAAAGATAATTTCGTGCATATTGTCGTGTCCAGGAAGCCAAATTTTGTGTGTCACGCCCAAGATTTTTCTGGCCTAATAGCAGTTAGAATTATCTGCTTACTTTATTGTACAATTATTCCTCATGCATTTTGTTTGTTGATTTAGCAGTCTTCCTCAGTAATATATGAAATAAGGATCGCACTGAATATGACTGATCTTTGCAGATCCTTCAGGAAGATGCCACCGAAAGTGTGAACAAATGGCCCAAAGGGAAAAGATTAAAAAGGGGCACTTTGGAATATGCTCAAAGGCGAGAGTTCAACAAGATTAAGAACAGAATGGCTGCTGCTCGTTCTCACGAGAAAGTTCATCAGAAAAAGTTCCCTATATGTATAATCAATTCAGTCAAACAACAATTGCTGTAATCTCAGTCGGCGAGGCCGGATCACAAGTATTCGCTACAAATTTTGTTTGGTAAGCTAGAATTTCGTTTAAAATACTTCTCCTTATGAGGTTCTGAATCTGTTGATGCCACTAATTGGTCAGAATCACATCCTCGAATTGGAGCGAAAGGTTGTGAGGATGCGCAGGGAAAATGATAATCGCAGAAAGCTGTTGGCGGTAATCATGTTTAAACTCTCTCTCTCTCTCTCTCTCATATTGTTCTCCCGAAACTGATCCGCATTGTCTTCTATGTAGAATGAATTAGTAGTCATCCTTGGACAACCCTTTCCTCTGAAGCTACGATTAATTTTCAAGAATATTATTAGGTGCTTATCTTTGATGTTGGAAAGAATTTACAACTAATGCTAGATTAATAACAAATCTGCACTTTAAGAACTGAAGAGATGGTCATTAATTTAATTCACACTTATCACTCATCCACCACCGCTCGCTGGCATTTTCTTCCTGCCAAGATTATAAGTAATTGAAATGCCCAATTCCGTTGGATTGGCCTAATACGGTGATTAAAGTCTAAGTTATAGAACCAAGGATAAGCAAGCGAGGCATCAAAGTAATGAGTCAAGTCATTATTGGACCCAAGAAACACCCCTTTTCCACTTGATTTGCCTCCCTTGTAGCTAAACCCAATCATCACAAGGCAGAATTGGACGGATTTACGTTTGGTCTGTCTTGTAAATGCCGCTAGCATGGTTGGAGATGCACGGTTCGTGCCAATACAGAGAACAGAAATCCTTGACTATAAAGATATTATTGAGATACTTTCGGTTAGGAGAAAGAGAAGGAACAGGCTTAATGAAGAAATTAATATGCAAAAACTCAATATATCAATTATCGGAACTTCATATTTTCTTGACTCTGAAGTGTAGTTTTGTTAGCTCAAATTCTCCTTCTCCATACTGTCATCACATTTATGAGAACTGATTATAGCCTGTTCATCTTATTTTTCTCTCAGCATGGGCCAGGACCAAGTGAAGTTGGTGGCTTTAGACCCTTGAGGAGGACCTTTTCTGGACCACTTTGATTCTGGGCCTGCATATTTTCAGAGTATCTATTTCTTCCCTGAACTCTTTGATCAATGTTGGAAGTTTATGGTGAACGTTAAACTCATATTGTTATCTCCTAGGTAATTTTTTGCTGAGACGCAGACTTTAGTTATAATTCAAGTACTTTTGGATTTGACTAATGCTTGCAGCAAGTAATATGCATCCTCGATCAATCAAATTATGCTTGCTCCATATTTGGTGCACTACATTGTGGTGCCATGATGTTCCAGGAAAAATTTAAATTATGCATTGTTGAGGAGCTTTTGGGATATGGATGTTTTTTAATCAAAGAAGTTTACTAGCTACTTTTGGGTAATCCTAATTTATAAGTAATTACCAATCTGTACAAATTCAATTTCACAACACGATCATCACATAGTTCTGCATTTGGGCTGGATCTAGATTACTCTTGTCGGAGTTAGAGCGCCAAGATTTTCCATGGAAGAACACAATAAACCTGGGACATGGTCTAATGAACTGTTGTTTTCCTCATCTGCTTTATTGGCCAGTTGGTTAACTCGGTTGGGCTCCTAATCATATTATTTATCTCGTTTGCTCGAAAATTAAAAAAGGATGGTTTATAATAAAATAACTACCAAAAGTGCACATCCATTGGTTGTAAGCAAAAACCAAACATTTAAAAGATCTTGTAAATTCGCTTTATTGCAAATTACTATGAATTATCATTGATCAATGGGATGAAATAATCTACATTATATGGATCAAAATTGTGTAGATATTTGGAAAGAGAAAAATGTACCCACATTTAAACTTTTTCTGGAACAATACTTTTTCGAGGAAACATGTCAAATTCTAGCCATGTCACAATTGTTTGCAGCAATTCTATTACTTTTGCCATTTCTGCTTCAGTACTTTGGGTTGTCAAAGTCAAACCATTACCTTCTGTTCGTGGAAAGCACAAGCAGCACCAACTCTGTTCTTGATTTTCATCAGCTATCGTCTTTCCGCATCTTTGAAAGGACCCTTTTGATATTGTTTTCTTGTGACCCAAGCCTTACCGTTAGGACCACTTTCGGTCCGACTGCATATTCCAGTGCCACCTTCTGCGAAGCCGCAATCTCCCAGAAAATTCTACACTGTTTCCCTTCCCTTTGCACTCATTTTCTCATCAGCATCACCGACCGTTTTTGGATTCCCATCAATATCTTCTGCGCCCGCGGTTCTTTGTCAATTACTTGCTCCTTCTCCGCCACATCTTGTTGGAAAATTTTCTATTAAGTAGTTCAGGTCGGTGCATTCATTGTCGATTGGTGGATCCATAGTATGTGGAGACAAGAATTGCATTTCGAATGGTTCAAAATCTTATGCGACTCTTGTTTGCTCCGAAGCCTCAATTCGATATTGACATAAATATAGTTCAGTTGGCCCATTTTTACTGTAAACTAGTGTCTGTTGATAAATGTTCCAAAGCTGTACATGGCCTTCCCTTTTCTTTCAGATGATCATTGAGATTCTTATCTACAAAGAACAACCGTACTAAAGAAGAGTCACTGTCACAATTGTTACATGCACCGAGCACACAAGACTTCTACAGGCCAATGAAGAGAACTGCTTTGAAGATTACTCGTCCTTATAGTCCTGGACAACAATTTTAGTTGCCAAATGATGTGCTACTTCTCAAACATAAAAGCTGATTCTCTTTCTTGAGTGCCAATAGAAAAAAGGGTTCATTTTCAGGCATCTAACACAGAGTCAGCCTTCGAACACCAACATATGCACGATACCAAACTGGAATGATGTTCTTTTCTGTTGGAAAAAAGATTGTCATGTCGGCCTAACTGTACCACGGAATTTGTTGATAAATGAGTCAACGAAAATGAAGTACATCATTCAGTTAAGACTTTTAGTAGTGTGTTATGACGATCTAATGGTTTACAACGTGATGATCTTCGAAAATTTGGCCTCTCCATTATATACACAACTCTCATTCAGCACAGTTTCACTACATTGAAATGATCAGAACAGCATTTTAGCTAAATCAGGATTCGAATAATAAAGGGAAGTCTGTCAAAGCCAACCAATGTTTAATTATCAGCAAAATTTACAGCAAGATTGACAGGATGTAAATGTTCTATAATGAAGCTCACTGATATGAGGATAATGTCAGCAGAATGTCTTATCCTTTTTGTTCAACTTTTATGCTGTCATTCTCTTCAGCATGCTTATTAACTTACGTGTCGCGACCCGATCTCGCCGCCCCCCTCGAAATAGTGTCCAAGGAGGGAAAGGTCGGATTTAGGGGTACTTGATCACGAAAGTTCCCTCACGGCTTGCATTCCGAAAGGCGTCATCACCTCACCTTTTGGATCAAGCCTCTCATGAGTTCCCTCCACGAGATCGCGAGCTCTCCCAAGCTCGTACCCCGCGTGACAGCGGAATGTCGCGATCCATACCCACATAAGCGACACACCTAAAAAGGGAGTCAAATGTGGATATCGAATTTAAGGGTACTTTTACCATGGTAGCCCTCTTGATAGTACGCTTCACCCATTGGGATGGCATCACTTCATCCTTTGGGCTAATCCCATATCAAGTATGCTAAACCATAGTGAGTTTCATCGAAACTCATACCCCGCGTGACAGCGAATTTATTTATATGATCTAGGTATTTAACAACCTAAAAATAGACGGGAGTCGCCACTAGCCTCAACTTTGGGGGTTGGCTAGAAACCCAATCGAGGGTTGGGAGTATTCCCTCGATTCCTACGCAACCAGATATCTAGGTTTGGGGACTTAGGTTACGCTAATATTGCTATTAGCGCCCTTTCGGTACCTAAACAATATGTTGTGTTTTTCCTAACATGTCAATGCATTTCTTTTTATTTTTTTCAGGATCGTCAATTCTATACTAAATAATCATGCGTGGTGGATTATTTACATGCTATTCTATTTCTAAAAAAAAATAGAAAGGAAAACAACCAATAAAATTGAAATTGCAAGGCATTAAGTAAGCAATCAAAGGGGAAGCCGTAATCTATCAAGCAGTCCTAAAAATATAAAAGAGAGACAATTGGGAAAGAAAGAAAACCCGCAACTCGTCGGGTTTTATACAATGCATAGAACCCGAGACATATATCGGGGAGGCAAATAGTACAAGACAATGGTCGGAATGGACATCGACCTCCACCATCTTCACGCTTTATCCATGTTCAGAATCCTATTCTAAACCTAATCTAAGAAACCCAAATGACTAGATGCGTACAAATGAAAGAAACAATCATTACGTATCAAAACAAACAAAAGCAAGACAATTTTTATATTCACAAACGGTGACTAAAGTTACGAAGTCCCTAAATCAAGTTCTATGTGACATTTCAAGGTTCGGCATTGTTATGTGCCACACCTAAATCATTCATCTAATGATCACATGCAAAGCATATAATATGACAAGCATCCAAGCCATAAAATCTTGGTTCTCAGTTAATCAAACAAATGAATGAGCTGACTAAGGATCACTTACTAAAAAAATGCATCTTTGAACATGTAAAATTGACAAAAGACTTGACACGTGATATCATTGTCCCACGGGCAAATAATCTAAGACAAAATCCATCTAATCTTTAATCCACAACTTCCAGCATGCAATCAGAATTGTAACAGAGCACATTAGATTGCAAATTGTTTGATGACAAATTGCCATAAAATTGAAGCTATATCTTCTCACAAGCACGTATGAGTCTACTTGATCAAAATGGCATCAATCCATAACCAAACTAGCCTCAAGTAAAGCCATTTGTATAAGTGGTCAGATCAAATCATAACAAGCAGAACACATCAGCAGATTAGTGCTCTTTGCAAGAAGCATCAGGCAGGGCAAATGACAGCCAAATCGCACACATGATATGTCTACGAAAAGCTTGAGAAGTCTATTACAAATCTCTAGAAGACATTAAGTCCTAATAACCTCATCTACCAGTTCATATCAAGCGGTTTACACAGAAGGTCATCCGAAACAGAAAAACAAATATTTGGCAGATTCTGGACCTAATTTTGGACAGGCAAAAACCATATCAAATGAGATTCAATCAGGGCATTCTATAGCTCATTGGAAAGATATTCGAACCATCTTCGACTTTCATGAAGACTTCGAACACAGAAAACCACAACAACCAGCTCATATCAAGTCATTTGCACAGAAGGTCAGATCAGCGAAAGAAACAGAATATCAGAGCAGAACAACAAATCAACCTAAAAAAACTACCGCAGTATTGACAGATTTTGTAGGTGCTTTTCAGTGACCAAATGACATCTGTTATGCGCGTGCAACATATCAAATCGAAGCTCTAAAAGTGCATTTTTTATGTCTAGAAGGGCTCGAAGTCAAAAAACTTTATCTAACACCTTGTTTCAGTCAAAACAGTAAGTGACATATCAGGTATACGAAATTGCAGATCAAGGCAAATCAAGTTCAATCAACCTCAAATTCATCATCAATAATCATCAACTCATTGCAAATCATGTGAGATCAGCATCATAGGAACAAATTTCACAAGGAAGCTTCCCAAAATTTTTAACACGTGAGTTTCTAAAAAAACTCAAGAACATGAACAAGTCAATTAGGAATAGAACATGGTAACATGTCACACCGTCATTCTACAACATATTGAAAGCAATTGGACAAATCTACTATCCCATTTCAAGACTAACAACAACTATCCACAGAAAAGACAGCATTTCCCTAATCAAATCAACTCCAACAATTCTGAAGAAAATAGTATGTCCAACAATCACAACAGCAGCATTTCAAATCAAAAAATCAGTATAACATTTGAACCAAAAGTTTCGTGATCCTGTCCATCTTTCCCTTCTGAGCAAACATTTACAAAATGCATGTCGCCGAATAGGACAGATTGCAAAAACAGCAAGCAAATGCATTTCAAAACAAAACCAGTCAGTCAAGCAAACATCAGAAGAGAGTAGTCATTTCAAGATATGAAACTTGCAACTATTATGAAGGAATCTACTCTTGAACCCAGATTGCATGATTTGATTAATACCAAAGAATCGAGACACTCAAATCAGCAATATGAACTCTATAGAGTAAAGCATGAACAGCAAACGTCAATTGCATATGATATGCATTTAACCCACTAAAAGCACACATAATCGCATTCTATTAATCTTTATATGGGAAATGCGGTAAGACACAAGCATTGCAAGGGACATCGGAACGTAGGTAAACATGATGCAATAGGGATTAACTATTTATGACTAAGCCAAAAATCACAGCATGCAAATTGCAGACCAATTTTTAGTTTTCGAATATGCCATTGGTGGGGGAAAACAGAGAGAGACAAATCGAACGAGAAAGAGAGATCGCAATCGAGTCAGAGAACAATTTAAGAGAGGGAGTGCGACAGTTCGTGCGTGAGACAGAGCAAATAAGAGAGAGATAGAGAAAACCTGATCAAGCTAGAAACAGAAAACCGCTGTCACCGATTAATTTTGGAGCTCTATCTTTGGAGCTGAGCCCAGATTTCCCACTCGGTGCGAACCTGAACCCTGTATCTCGAGCTTCAGAAGGCCGTGATCCGCAACGAGGGCGTCATATCGATCAAGTGAGCGAGCGTCCGAATGAGAGAGAGGTCAGAATCCATGACCCGAACAGATTCAAAGAGAGAACAGAAATCGAAACCCTAACAGATCGAAAAGGATAGAAAGAGAGCTCACCGATCGAGCTTGCTCAATCCAGAGAGAAAAATCGATCAAGCGTCGTTGTCGTCACCGCCAGTCCGCTTTGGATCTGAACCCCCTCCCACCAACGCAGTCTCCGTCGATGTCACTGATATTACCGATCAGATCCGGCGAGTCAAATCCGGAGAGTAGAGAGTCAAGAGAGGGAGGTCCGCCGAGAGAGAATCAGATCCGGCGGAACCAGAACCGCTGGTGTCGTCCTCCTCGCTGTAACCGCCACCGTTTTCGCTGAGTCGACGCGCGCTCGAATCGCCAGAATCGCCGTGCTCGGAGGCCGAAAAGAATACAAAACCACGAGGACCGGGCAGCCGGAGAAGGCCGTCCCCCTGCCGGAGAAAGCCGGAGCGATTTCAGTTGCGCCGGCGCCGGAAGCGAGCAATGGACGCGGAGCTGGAGCTGAGCCGGAAGCCTGAGCGAGAGAATTCAGCTTCCGGCGTCCGAGAGGAGAGAGAGACCGTGTGAGGAGAGAGAGACTGTCTGTGTAGAGAGAGAGCGATCGGAACTGAGAGAAAAAGAAGACCGAGAGAGTCCCTCCGAGAGCGAATCCGTGAGAGCCCGTGAGAGAGAGAATCCGCCCCTCCAAAAAGAGAGAGATCCATCGTCATCCAGAGAAAGCCCTCCCTTTTGCTATTTATTTATTTATTGTTTCCTTTACTTGTTTTCTTTTCATTTTCATTTCATCATTTTTTTATGTTTTCATTCATTCATTTTTTCTTTTTGTTTTCTTTTGTTTTCTTTCTCTCTTTTTTTTTTTCTTTTTGTTTTGTTTTCTTTTTTTTTTTTTTTTTTTTTTTTTTGGCTCTTTTATTATTTATATTTTTGCAAAATGGATGATTAAAATGTCGATAAAAATTTCGGGTGTCAACATTACGATATGATTGGTTCATCAAATTAATGGCTGCAATAGCAAAAGCTTACCCACACTACAAGTTCTGCTTCATTTTCTTTTTGTCCACTTAAAGATTTGACACTATATCTATCCCTATAATTTGAGCATTTATGAGTAGTACAGATCTGTCTTTCCTTGACATTGCATATCTGTGAAGATTTAGGATGTCCTTCGATCAATGAAAAACGGGGCAATCTCCAACCTTTATGCCGGCAGCGGTTGGACAACCAGCGAGAGGGCAGTGATCATCCAAATCCAGGCCCCACCACCTCATCCCATTAATGTCCCTAATCTGCAATGTCTAATAGCAAAGTATAGCCATGAAGGCAACACCGGCATCGAGCCCAGCAGACAAAATGTAGTTGTGCCTCGCCCACCAACTTTTGTACCTCCTGTACACGTATACGTTGAAGAAAATTCCAACGGTTAGCCAACATATGTTGTTCACTGCTGTTCCCGGTGGCATAGATGGCGAGCCACTTATGATGATAGGCATGTTGATGAGCCTTATCCATTTCTTCTCGGGAAACATCCGAGAGAGGATCCAGACTGGGACTGGAGCGAGAATTCCAAAGAGAAAGAAATAGTTCATCTTGGCATATACCCCAAGGCGGCCGAACATCCTGAGTGGTCCAACCACGCCCCAAATGATGGAGGCATTGTAAAATACATCGTCCCCAGGGCACGTCCACGGGCTTCCCATGGGCAATTTGGATGGATCACAGATGTTATCCACAGATGTGAGGAGCCACCAGGCGGTGCTGAAGTAGACTGAAGATGCAACTACCGTTCCCACAAGCTTCATTCAGGAGAAATAAGTCAATGTTAATTCCTACTATTTGAATTTGTATAATTATCTGACAACAGTATTTAACATAAGATGAGACATGGTAATTAAAAATACTGAAACTCGGAAGTTACCTGAACAATGAACATGGACTTTGGTGGAATTTTCATGTAATGGCCTAATTTAAAGTCAGAGAGAAAAGTTATTGCCTGCACCATGCTTACATAACTATATGTCTTGAATACCACATTCGCCAGAGGCCTTCCAGGATACATATAACCAACTATCAGCTCCGAGATGACATTCAATCCGAATTGCTGAACATGAAAGGCCACGTCTCAACAACAGCAGGAGGAAAATTTCATTGAAGATTCACGACTTATGTTGACTATACCTGGTTTGTGGTGGCTGTGATTACTCCAATTGGCAACATGAAGAATAGTACTACACCAATTGCTAGGATGACTCCCCAGTATGGAAGTTGAAGCTGTCCACCAAATCCTTCACAAGCAACCATGGCGAGTCCGATCATTATCAGCCACAGCGAATAAAACCACCATTGTGGCACAGCATCGTAATTCTTCTTCATCAGTCTAGTGTGTACGTCATCGAACTTATCTCGAAAAGCCGCCTGTGTTTGTTGCCAAATAGTCCTGTAAATGGAATATTAGAATCTGTTTTTGAGATGATTACTAATCCTCACAGCTCTGCAACTTTCTGCACCAACTTTGTAAAACGGCAGTGCTTTTATATTTCAATTACGGAATGCAATTCTGTTTTACTGCAAAAGTTTTGTAGGATATCTCGATATATTTTTGCCGGTGATAAAAAGAGAGAATAAAGTTAGGTTCTTTTTCCATATAGTGATACTCAGCGATAAGTACAAAGAGTAAAAAGCATTCACCTGCCATGGAAGAGAGCGACATGAGATATTGTAGCTGCCAAGGTCGCAAAGCTCAATCCATAAGCAAAAGCGAAGAAGATACTCAGGTGAACTTTACTGTAATCATCATATCCTTGCTGATTGAATTGGAAGTTTATCTCGTTCAGGACTAATCCGACATTGTATTTGCCTCCATTAGCATCAAACACATGTGATGAGATGATGGGGAACCGCTTGGCTTCGAATGCATTGGTCCAGTAGGCAATTGGGATTAACACATAGAGCATGAAAAAGAAACCAATGCTTATGTTTATAAGTGCAAATCCCGGGGTAGCTAAAGGAGATCCAATGAAGGCAGCAATGGTAGCCCAATCCAAGGCAAAGGAGCCAATACCGAGACCACGACGTCCAGAACCGATTTGTTGGGCTGTGACTGAGTCCTTCCATATCCAACATACAAAGGATAGGGCAGTTATGGATGGAAACAGATAGTTTGGAACAACATAGTAGGCGAAACTCGATATGAGGACTATGAGGAAGAACTGCAGCCTCATCAATCCTCCTTTGGGCCTGACCTCCTCCTCATGCAGTGCCCTGAAAGTTCAACTAAATTGGAATTGCGACCCTGAAGAAGTAACTGAAAAGAAAGAAGCAAATATGAAAGTCTCAGAGGCATACCTGAAGAGAGAGACCTGAACCAGGTTTGCTGGCCACCACATGTATGGTGAGTCAACAAGGAACTTCCGAAAAATCCCCGCCCATCCATATCCAAGCATCTGCAATTTTTCATACATTTTGTTCCGTCAGGGCAGGTCCACAATCACAGTAATGTGTAGACAGGGCAAGAAAACATGAACGCTAATGATTGTCAAACCCCAGGCCAAGAGTGATTACTATTGAATATACCTGTGTAGTTAGTGTCAGCAACATAGCTGCTAAAAAATGAATATGACGGTGATAAAACGCCATGACTATGGTGATAATGTTCATGGCATACACGTTGGTTGAGCCTGTGTTGGCGAATATGGTTATCAGGACATGTTCCTTCAAGTTGAAGGGTCCTGGATTCAATGAGAATGACCATTTTGTTCCTGGGACGTGAACAACTTTCTTCGGCAGAACTGCTGCCATAAATTTTCCCAGAGGAAGTACCACAATCTGAGCAGAAACTGATGTCAAAGAGAGTGCGTTTTGGCGGTAGCCGACGAACTGATTTAGAAAAGCCAGAGTGGTGCATGCAGTGATCCCAAGAATCCATGTTCGAATTGTCAAGCAGGGCAAGGTTGGATCATCCTTAATCGAAACAGTCAATCACACTTCCTCGATTGGACAATCATTCACTTCATCTGCAGAGAATTCATCATCCATTAGTGAATGACTGTTGAAAGTGACTCAGCAACAATATATGAAAGTTCCAATGAAGGATGGGTTATGTATTATTGCTCACTCCATTAATCAATTGAGACTACTTGTTCCAACCGGTTCTGAGACATGCTTTTGCTCAATTACCAGAAAGCCACTATGTTAACACACACACTAACTCAGAGACTTGGTCATATTTCAACAGATCCTGAAGCAAATAGTAAGTTGAGTTCTTAGCTGTGAACTTTCCAAAAGTTTAAAATTACCATGGCTGACTTGCCGTGAAAATAATACTGATAACCAAGTTTAATGTTGAATTGGACTTCTACTTCACTTGGTTTTGCAGTTGAAGCTTACTGTGGTATTCATATATAGATCAGTCCTTTTAATCAGCAGAGTGCAAAGAAAATTGCAGAAACATAATACAACACGAACATCATCCAGTGAAAAAGAAGTCGCTTCGTCATGAAACCCAACATCAAAAGCTGGCTAAAGAAAAAATTCACTCACCAGAACTGTCGAAACTGTGATCATCGGGTTGAAGCTTCTTGGGCTGATAAGAGGGTGATACTCCATGGTCGTCATCTGGTTGCTCCATTCTTGATCAGTGATAAACCTTTTTGTCACTTTCTAAAGACAAAGGGCATAACACGCCGTAGAGATGACCGGCTCCTATAGAGCATCTGTTGGCAAGGAGAGCATTGGTCAAGGTGCATTTCATTTTGTCTACTGCACACAGCTACATATGATGGATCAGTCTGAGACTCAGAGCACCAGACGAAGGTACAGTCCAAGGAGAGATTGTTGGTGATCTGATCCTTTTGGGACCCTCTCAAGTCGCTGCCGGATGGGCTTGAGAAGGAATCTGCAAAGATTCCTCATTCGAAGTGGACGAGTCATCTGGTGAACGGCCATATCCTCCAAAGGGAACGGGCTCGTTTGACTTATGAAATTTTGGCATCACCAGCTTTGTCGTCTTCCATGTGTTCATTAATTTCCGCACCCCTATCCTCCCCTTCAAGACAAGCATTCGCATGCATTCTTTTCTAGCCTGTTGTCAAATTGAGTCATCATGCTAAAATTCGAACAATGTTAAAAGCTCACATGCTTTTGTCTATTGAGTTATCAATGGTTTATTAGCTCTCCCGGACGTTGTTGGCTCATTTTAAAGATTAGAAGACCATCACAGGGCGAGTGGGTTGGTGTCAAATTAATTTACCATGTTAGTCTTTAAGAAGGGGTATATATCCTATGTAAAAGTCGCTCCAGATTTAACAATGTGACATGTTCACATACTTTTACCTATTGAGTTATCAGTGATTATTAGAATTTTCGGACAATTATTAGCTCTTTCTAAAGACCAGTAGAAGATCACGGGGCTGAATGGGTTGTTGTCAAACTTATAATGTTAATCTTTGAAAAGGGGTATATTTACTATATAAAAGTTGCGCGAGGTTGGACGACGTGACATGCTCATGTGCTCTTGTCTAGTGAGTTATGGACGGTTGTTAGCACTCTTGGGCAATTATTGGCTCTTTTTAACTAGTAACGAGTCACATTGCGTTGCAAATGGGGCCGCATCTTATCTTACATCACAGTGTTTTCAACGGCAAATTAGAACACATTTTGTAAACATATAGTCATGTATGAAGAACGATAATCTATAATTTTGGAAACACAAAAAATTTGGTTTCAAATTATGTCTCTTGTCTAGAGCATCTTCGCAGAAGATGCAGATAAAATTGTTCTAATTTGTTACACAGAACATCTATTCATTATATATGTTAATTATAAAGCATCAAATAACATAATTTTATTTTTTCTAATTTCATCATTGACATCATTTTCGTAACGACTTAAGATATTTTTAAGCGCAACACATTTTTTCTGTTTGGAACTTATGAATTTATTCAATCTTAAAAAGTAATCTCTTAGAGGTTCATATGGTTATAATCTCTTGATCTAAGTTACCATTTTATTGATTTATATACAATAAGTAAAGGTATATCAATTATGCTTCGAGATGAATAAAAATTTAGAAACCGAATTTGGTTTAGCAAAGTTTACGGTTATTTATTAGACATTTGGTTTTATTCACACATGTTATTTGTTTAACTCAGAAGAGGACCGTGAAGAAAAAAGAAAAAACCAAAATTTTTGTTGTGAAATTACACAAAGTGGGACAATTAATGATCTATCAAACCTTGAGTATTATTGTTGGGAAAAATATTTGTGGAGAACACCTAGGAAATTTTTCCCAATACTATTTCTGTGAAAATTAAATAGGATAAAATACTAACTGAAAACAATAAAGATGAATAATAAATAACACCAGAATTTTAACGTGGAAAACCCTCCAAGGCGAAGGGAAAAACCACGGGACCGTAGTCCACTTCAAACTTCCACTATGATAAATAATGGGATACAACTTCACCCAAAGGTGGATCTCTCTCTGTCTTCAATTTGTGGATCTGAACCTCTCACAAATTGGATAACTCACTCAAAGATGACTCTTTTTCTTGGAAGAAGAAAACTGGAGGTGAGGACACCTGGAGTGCCATAACTTGGCACGCCGGGACACTTAAGTGCCATAACTTTAAAATGGTACACTTAAGTGCCATCATCGGAGCAAAATAGGACACTTAAGTGACACTTCGGCGAAAATCCGGCCAAATGGCTGACGTGGCAATTTTCCGGCGAGTTTAGTCCAAAACGGCGTCATTTTGCACGCTGACGTGGCGGAGAAAACGCAAAAACGACGCCGTTTCGTGTCTACGTGTAAATAATAATATAAAAATTAATTAAATTATAAAGTATTCAAAAAATTTAAAAAAAAAAAAAAAAAGAAAAATTTTAAAAATTTTAAAAATTAAGAAAATTTTAAAAGTTTTAAAAATTGAGGAAAAAAAAAAGGGGGGGAGGTCGAACGGGGCGGCTGAGGGTTGAGCCCTCGCCGCCGCCGCCTCCCCGCCGTCGCCGGGAAGGGCCGGCGACGGAGGGGGAGTGTCGGCCGGGGTCGCCGCCCCCGGCCGACCGAGGGCGAGGGCTCGCGGCCCTCGCCCCCGGATCCGGGCGAGGGCCCGCGAGCCCTCCCCGGATCGGGGCGAGGGTCGGCCCTCGCCGCGATCCGGCGAGGGCTGCGAGCCCTCACCGTCGGTCGGCCGGGGCCGGCGACCCGGCCAACCCTCCCCCTCCGTCGCCGGCCCTTCCCGGCGACGGCAGGGAGGCGACGGCGGCGAGGGCTCGAGCCCTCGCCCGCCCGTTCGACCTCCCCCCTTTTTTTTTTTTTAAATTTTTTTAAAAATTTTCTTATTTTTTTAAAATTAAAACTTTTAAAATTTTCTCATTTTTTTTAAAATTTTTAAAATTTTTTTAAATTTTTTTTTTTAAATTTTAAATTTTCTTTTTTTTAAATTTATTTAATTTTTATGCTGATTTGGAGCTCCGGCGAGCCACGTAGGCAAAAAATAGTAATAAAAAATTGCCACGTAGGATTTCCGGCAAGAGTCGCCGGAGGTGGCACTTGTCCCACTCGAAAAAAAAAAGTGGCACTTAAGTGTACCGTTTGGAAGTTATGGCACTTAAGTGTCCCGGCGTGCCAAATTATGGCACTTGCGCTGTACTTCTGCGAGAAAACTGTTTCTTCCGCTATGCTGCTATGATATTCTTGCTTTTGTGTAACCTCTTCTCCGCTGAGGAGGACTCCTATTCATAAGAGCAAATACAATCCCAAATAGGAATTATACGATACAAAATCACGTAGATTTATCTCCTAATCTCTCGTGATTTTGTATATATGAGAATATCTCTTTGATTTCTTTTCCAATCTCCCTTGATTTTCTAGATGTGAAAATCACATTGATTTATCTCCCCATCTCTTTTTATATTTTTTTTTTCTTTCTCCCTTTTTTTTTCTTTTTCTTTTACACACTCACTACTATACATATTCTACTGCAGATATACATAATTGCACTGGCCTCTCCAATTGGGAGTGACCTACTCAACAGATATCATGAAATGATAAACGCTCATTAGAGAAAGTGATGACAATAAACTGCAAAAAAATATTTTGTTTTTGAAAAAACAGATGAATGCAAAAATATTAACCCTGTTCTATGACCACGCGAGGCTGGCATCCGGAGGTCGCGACCTCCATGGACATAGGCCGCGAGCTCTGCACCGAGAGAAAAACAGAGCATGGAAGTTTCAGACAAAGAACATGCAATCTCTTGAAACTTTTGTCCGAGTGCCTTGGGATAGACTATCCAATTGAAAGCGAAGGTCTAACTCACGAGACATGGATTTGCCTGAAGAAAAGGGGATAATGACATAAATGATCCCTAAACCTTGGTTTCATGTATAATGCGGTTTCTGAACTTTAACCAAATGTTCAATGTAATCCTTGAACTATATGAAAATATTGAATTTAATCCTCCTATGAATTCAAGATTAGGATCAATATTTAATATTTTCAAATAGTCAAAGGATTAAATTGAATATGTATTAAAAGTTCATGAATCACATTATATATTGAACCTAAGTTCAGGTCCTTTGTGTCATCTCTAAAAAAAAATAAAAAAAATAAAAACATTCATGGCGCTAACCGCATGTTCTGGGGACTGCCATTTTCTGACCGCAATTCTACTCTTTCTTCCCTTCCCCTTGCTCTAATTTTCTCAACACAGTCATGGACTTGACCGGTTTCGCTTTCCTATCATACTCGAATGCATCTTTTGCCTCTCCTCCCCGCTCTTTTTGTCAATTACTTGTTCCTTGTCCACCCCATCTTGCCGAAGGATTTCTATATACTAGTTCCGGCCGGTGTATACATTGTCAATTAGTGGATCCACTGTATACCGTCACAAGAATATCTATATAGAAATCACTATATAGTTCAGTTGGTCCATTTTTACTGTAGGCTGGTTTTTCTTGATCAATGTTCCAAAGCTATACTTGGACCTTCCCTTTCTTTCAGATGAACATTAACAATGATTCTCTAGTCACCATCACACTTGTTACCTGCGTTTAGCACGTAAGACATATTTGCAGGCCAATGAAAGAAATCTGCCTAGAGATTAGTTGTCCTTATAGTCCAAGACGGCACTTTTAGTTACCAAAAAGCTGATCCTCTGTCTTTGGTGCCAATAAACAAAAGGGCCACTTTCAGGCATCTCACACGCAAAGTTTGCCTTTGACTACCGAAGTATGGGTGATTCCAACCTAGATGATGTTTTTTATCGTTGGAAAAAGAGTTGCCCTGGGCTAAACTACACAGCAAAGTATTTGGCGAGAAATGAACCTATGCAGATGAAGTACATCAAACAGTTCAGACTTTTACTTCCGTGTTGCGACCATCTAATGGTTTATAATGTGAAGATCAAGGAACGCTAGGCCTCTCCATCTTTGTCTGAATCCTTCTCTCAAATTCAGTCATTAACTATAATGCATCTATACGCAACTCTTGTTTGGCACGGTTTTGCTCCTTTGAAAAGATCAGAACAGCATTTTAGCCAAATCAAGAATCAAAATTAGAGAGGAAAAGTCCGTAAAAACCAACCCTTGTTTAATTACTTGCCAAAATTACAGCAAGATTGGCATGATGTAAAGGATTCATGATATAGATGGTTAAGCTCACTGATATTAGGATAATGTCAGCAGAAGCACGTGTCTTCTCCTTTTGGTTTGACTTCTACACTCTCATTCTCTTCACCATGGTTATTAACTTACGATGCTGATCAATGGTTGTAGTAAAACTAAGATTTTACGCTATATCAGACCCTAGAAATTGAGCACAAGGCAGTACAGATTTTTTTTTTCTTGACATTCCATAACGGTAATGAAATCAGGATATCCTCCAATCAACGGAAGACAGGGCAATCTCCAACCTTAATGCCTGAAGCGGTAGGACAACTAGCGAGAGGGCAGTGATCATCTAAATCCAGGCCCCACCAACTCATCCCATTAATGTCCCTAATCTGCAATGTGTAATAGCAAAGTATGGCCATGAAGGCGACACCGGCATCGAGCCCTGCGGACATAATGTAGTTGTGCTTTGCCCACCAACTCTCGTACCTCCTGTACACATGTAAATTGAAGAAAACTCCGACTGTTATCCAACATATGTAGTTCACAGACGTTGCCAGTAGCATTTTCCCCACACCATTTATGATGATAGGCATTTCGATGAGCCTTATCCATTTCTTCTCGGGAAACGCTCAACAGAGGACCTGGACTGGGACCAGAGAGAGAATTTCGATGAGAAAGAAATAGTTCATCTTTGCAAATACCCCAAGGCGGCCAAACATCCTGAGTGGTCCAGGCACACACCAAATGATGGAAGCATTGTAAAATACATCGTCCCCAGGGCACGTCAACAGGCTTCCCGCAGGCTATTTGGACGGATCACAGATGTTATTCACAGATGTGAGGAGCCACCAGGCCGTGCCAAAGTATACTGAAGATGCAGCTACTGTTGCTACCAGCTTCATTCAGGAGAAATAAGTCACTGTTAGTTCCAACTATTTGAATGTGTATAATTATTCTACAATAGTACTAAACATAAGATGAGACATGATGGCAGATATTGGGACTTGGAAATTACCTGAACAATCAGCATGTACTTTGGTGGGATTTTCATGTAATGGCCCAACTTAAAGTCTGAGAGAAAAGTTATGGCCTGCACCATGCTTGCATAACCATATGTCTTGAATGTCACATTTGCCAGAGGCTTTCCAGGATACATATACCTGATTATCAGCTCTGTGATGACATTCAAGCCAGGTTGCTGAACATGAAAGTCAAGGTCTCACCGTTAAGAAGGGGAGACTTTCCATAGAAGATCAGGAATGATTTATATCGACTGTACCTGGTTTGTGGTCACTGTGATTACTCCAATTGGCAGCATGAAGAATAGATCTATGCCGATTGCTAGAAGGACTACCCAGTAGGGAAGTTGAAGCTGTCTGCCAAATCCTTCACAAGCAACCATGGCAAGTCTGATCAATATCAGCATCAGTGAGTAGAACACCATCATAGTTCTTCTTCATCAGTCTAGTATGCACGTCATCAAACTTATCTTGAAAAGCTGCCTTTGCTTGTTGCCAGATATTCCTGTAAATGGAATGCTAGAATCCATTTTTGAGATGATTAATCCTCACGGCTCTGCAACTTGGTGCGCCGTGAACTTTGCTAACTGCATGGTTTTCATTATTCAGTTACTAAATGCTATTCTGTTTTACTGCAAAAGTTTGTAGGATCTGTTGATATAATTCACAGGTGAATAGAACGGATAGAGGCAGTTCCCTGTCCAGGGAGTGATACTCAGTGATCAGTACAGAGAGTAAAAAGCATTCGCCTGCCATGGAAGAGAGCAACATGAGATACTGTAGCTGCCAAGGTCACAAAGCTCAATCCATAAGCAAAAGCGAAGAAGATACTCAGGTGGATTTTACTGTAGTCATCATATCCTTGCTCATTGAATTGGAAGTTTGTCTCGTTCAGGACTAATCTGACGTTGTATTTGCCTCCACTAGCATCAAAACATGTGCGATGAGATAATGGGAAACCACTTGGCTTTGAATGCATTGGTCTGGTAGGCAATCAGGATAAACACATAAAGCGTGAGGAAGAAACCAATGCTTATGTTTATAACTGCAAAACCTGGGGTGGCTAAAGGAGATCCAATGAAGGCAGCAACAGTAGCCAATCCAGGGCAAAGGAGCCAATACTGAGACCATGACGTCCAGACCCAATTTGTTGTGCTGTGACCAAGTCCTTCCATGTCCAACATACAAAGGACAGGGCAGTTATGGTTGGAAACAGATAGTTTGGAACAACATAGCAGGCAAAACTCGACATGAGGACTACGAGGAAGAGCTGCAGTCTCGTCAATCCTCTTTTGGGCCTGACCTCCTCCTCGTGCAGTGCCCTGAAAGTACAACAAATGAAGTAACTGAGAAGAAAGAAGCAAATAAAGAAGTGGTCTTAGAGGCATACCTGAAGAGTGAGACCTGAACCAGGTTCGCTGGCCACCACATGTATGGCAAATCAACAAGGAATTTCTGGAAAATCCCCGCCCATCTATATCCAAGCATCTACAATTTTCGGTTCATATTGTTCCATCAGAAATGGTCCATAATCACAGTAATGTGTGGACAGGGCAAGAAAACATGAAGACTAATGATTGTCAAATCCGAGGTCGAGAGTGATTACTAATGAATATACCTGTGTAGTTAGTGTCAGCAACTTAGCTGCTAGAGGATGAATATGACAGTGATAAAGGCCAGGACAATGGTGACAATGTTCATGGCAGACACACCGTATGAGCTGGCGTTGGCAAATAGGGTTATCACGACATGTTCCTTCAAGTTGAAAGGTCCTGCATTCAATGAGAACGACCATTTTGTTCCTGGGACGCAAACCGCTTTCTTAGGCAGAACCGCTGCCATAAATTTTCCCAAAGGAAGTACCACAATCTGAGCAGGAACAGACATCAAAGATAGCGCATTTTGGCAGTAGCCAAAGAACTGATTTAGAAAAGCCAGAGTTGCGCATGTGGTGATTCCCGGAACCCATGTTTGAAATATGAAGCAGGGCAAGGTTGGATCATCCTTAATCGAAACAGTCAATCTCACTCCCTTGACTGGAGCATCATTCACTTCATTCACTTCATCTGCAGATTATCCTATAGTGAATGATTGTTGAAAAAAACTAGGCAACAATTTGTGAAAGAACCAATAAATAATGGGTTGTATATTATAATTACTCATGCCTTTCATCCAACAGAATGGATGAACCCCGTCACCTTTGAAACTGCTGGTTACAACCGATTCTGAGACATGTTTTCGATCAATTATCAAATGGCCATTATGTTAACACTGACTCAGAAGCTATCTTGCATGACTCACTCGCTGCGAAACAATTATAATATCCCAGTTTGCAGTTGAACTCACTTCATTTGGTATTGCGGCTGAAACTCACTGTAGTATTCATTTATAGATCGGACACCTTTTTGTTCAGTAGAGTGCAAGAAAAATCCTGGAACATAATTCAACACGAAATCTTACAATGAAAAGAAGCTGCTTTGTGTTGTTACTGATTAAAAACAGTAAACCAGAAACAAAAAACCAGAATCTATATTTTTCAGATGAGGAAGAGAAGCACAGAGAAAACGGAGCACAAACTTGCGTACGTCAGTTTTTTTAAGAAACTGTCAAGTACAACCACTAAATACAAAGTAAAAAACTGCTCACGTACGTGCAACACATAACTGCACACAAACGTGCTATTAACTTCCTAGAAAATAACAAAAACACTAAACAAATAACTAAATTGAACTTGGCTGTTTTTTAATAAAAAAACAGAGTAAAACAGAGTAAAAACAGAGGAAAAACAGAGCAGAAAACAGCAGCAACATTGAGACATTCTAATCCAACAAACTCCTCCTTGGATCAGTTGCTGCTGCATACTCCAATTTTCTTTCTTAATACTTCAAATCTTCCAGCTTGAAGTGGTTTTGTGAACATGTCTCCGCAAGCTGATCTTCAGATCTGCAATAGACCAACTTAACTTCGCCACTTTGTTGCACCTCACGCAGAAAGAAAAATTTGACTTTGAAATGCTTGGTTTTGCCATGGAAAACTGGATTCTGAGATATTGTTAACGCCGCCTGATTATCCACGTTAACTTCAATGCAATCACTAGAATTCAACCACAGATCTTTCATTATCTTTTTCAGCCACAAAGCTTGATTTGCAGCTGCAGTAGCTGCTATAAACTCAGCCTCTGCAGTAGACTGAGCTACAATCTCTTGCATTTTAGAACACCAGGAGAAACAAGCAGAACCAAAACTGAAACAATACCCAGACGTACTTTTCATGTCATCCACTGAACCAGCCCAGTCACTATCAGAAAATCCTTGCAATTAAACTTCTGACATTTTTCAAACTTCACACCAAAGAACAATGTTCCTTTAAGATATTTCAAGACCCTTTTTGCTGCAATCAAATGTAACTGACTAGGACTACTCATAAACCCGGATAAAACACTCACAAAGCAAATAGAATATCCGGGTCCGGTTGCTGTAAGATACATGAGACACCCAATCAAACTTCTATACATAGAAGCATCTACTGCATCTGTTCCATCATTCTTCTGCAACTTCTCTTTAGCGGCCATAGGAGTGCTTACACTTCGATAATCTTCCATCTGAAACTTCTTTAGAATTTCTTTCACGTATTTTTTCTGACAGATGAAGATCTCATATGAAGATTGTTTGACTTCCAGACCCAAAAAATAAGTCATCTTTCCCAAGTCTGACATCTCAAAAACTGCAAGTAAATCTTGCTTCACCTTCTCTATCAATTCCATATCATTCCCCGTCACTAATAGATCATAAAGTGACAGAATTACAATACTGTGATTCACCTTCTTGACATAAAGAGTGAACTCACTTAAGCTTTTTACGAAGCCAAAATCATGCAAATATCGATCTATCTTCCCATACCAAGCTCTTGGAGCCCGCTTGATCCATATAAAGCTTTCTTCAACCTGTATACACTCTCTTCTTGCCCTTTGATACTAAAACCTTCAGGTTGTTCAACAAAAATCTCCTCCTCAAGCTCTCCATTCAGAAATGCAGACTTGACATCTAACTGAAATATAGGCCACCCCTTCTCTCGCCGCAATAGCTAACAAGTAACCTTATTGTATCAAGTCGTGCAACAGGAGCAAATGTTTCAGAATAGTCTACTCCCCATATTTGTGCATAGCCTTTCACCACCAGTCTAGCTTTGTATTTATTAACAGAACCATCAGGATTAAGTTTTGTTCTAAACACCCACTTAACCCCAATCACATTCTTATCAGATGGTCTGTCAATAAGCTCACATGTGTGGTTGTTCTGGATCATTGCAATCTCCTCTTGCATTGCTGCAATCCACCTTTGATCCTCCTTAGCTTCCACAAAGTTAGATGGTTCGAGCATTGCCACAATGCTTCTTTCATAGATTTCAGCAAGTGACCTTGTGCCTTTCACTGGTAAATCATCCACACTGTCTTCCAGTCCATCTATAACTCCATCAACCTCTACACATTGCGGGTTGTTTTTCGAACCGCCGCTTTTCGCACTCTTTCCTTCCATCCAATTCCACTCATATTCTTCTAGAAAAACAACATCTCTCGCATAGTCACCTTCCCTGTCATAGGGTGAAAAATTCTGTAAGCCTTTGATTGGAGATCGTACTCCGATGAAGATTCCAAGCTTTGCCTTCTTATCCCGGCTTGTCCCTCTTGACCTCGGGAACATGAGTGTAACATAAACACCCAAAAACCTTCAAATTTTTCACGAAGGTTTAACACCATACCGACTTCAAAAGGTGTTGATCTCTCTAAGGCCTTTGTGGGCAATCTATTCAACAGAACACCGCAAAGGTATTAGCCGCTTCCCCCGAGAACTTCTTAGGCAACATCTTCTCCCGCATCATACATATGGCCATCTCCATAATACTTCTGTTTTTCCTCTCACCGACCCCATTTCGTTGAGGTGAATAGGGAGCAAATGAACTGCTGCACAATTCTCGCTTGCTCACAATTCAACTTAAACTTGTGAGCAAGTATACTCAGTAACCATTATCGACCGAGCATTTTAATTTTCTTCCCACTCGATTCTCAACTAAGGCTTTAAACTTCACAAACACATCGGTAACTTCAGACTTGGCTCGCAGAAAATAAATCCAACTCATCCTAGTCATATCATCAGTGAAGGTAATGAAATACCTGCTACCATTGAGAGAAGACTCAAACATAGGTCCACATAAATCTGTGTGGACTAATTGCAGCTTCTCACATGCTCTCCAGCCTCCTCCTTTGAAAGGAAATCGACTTGCTTGCCAAGAAGACAAGTTCTCAGACCGTGGAAATTCCTCCTCCAAATTTGGCAAGTCATCTCGCAAGCTATTTCTCGCATAAACGACATGCTCTTCCCGTGAACATGCCTAAGTCTTTTATGCCATATCTCTACATTTTCTTCTTTGCACTTTAAAGCCATTTGTTGCATCTCTTGTGGCTTGAACATGAAACTCTTGTCTTCCATTGGAATTCTTAGCACTTCTTTGCTATCTGCATTATTAATAAGACATTCCCTCCCTTCGAACTTCACTTTATAGCCCTTCTCAACTAATTGACCAACACTTACAGATTATGGTCAATATTTGGCACAAAGAGAACATCACTGATCAACTTCACCTCCTGATTTCCTTCAATAGCCATTGTACCCTTCCCTTGCACTTCGATATACTGTCCGTTGCCAATTCTGACTCTGGACCTGACTGACTTGTCTAGAATCCTAAACAGCTTCGAATTGCCAGTCATATGATTGGTACAACCACTATCCACCAGCCATGCATCATTCCCGACAAAAGATTCAGAAAAAGAAGCTACAAACAAGTGCTCTTCCTCAGTTTCATTCACTGCTACCTGGGCTTTTCCTGCTTGCTGGTAATTTTTTTCTTTGCAGATGGCTTCCATGTGACCCAACTTGTGACATCTTCTGCATCTAGCATCAGGCTTTCTCCAACATCTAAAAAACTGATGATTAGTTCCACCACAATATTGACAAGGCTTTTTGTTCATCTTCCATTTGCTAGACCCACAGAATTTCCTTCTTTTGCTACGAACTTGGAGTCACCGGCATTTTCTCTGGACTGAATCCATTTCTTCCCTTTGCCTCCATCATTTGCCTTCACTCTAGGTTGCAGCGCACCCTCTACAAACTCTTCTTTTCTCACCAGTCTTCTGTGCTCTTGTGCCCGCAAAGCATTCAACAATTCTACAAGCTTTATATCAGGTAAGTCTCTTGTATTTTCCAGAGACGCTATGGTGGCTTCGAACTTCTCTAGAAGAGACACCAGAATCTTCTGAACAAGCCTTTCATCCTTTAAGTCAGTCCCTAAAACTCTGATTTTATCAGCTATCCCAACCAACCTATCGAGTACTCCTTCACCGACTCGAATCCTTCATCCGCCGTCTCTCAAACTCCCTCAAGAGATTCAGCACCTTTATGCCTCTTATCTTCTCATCTCCCTCGTATTCATCCTTCAAGAAATCCCATATTGCCTTTGCAGAATCACATCTCATGATCCTTGTAAAGATAGTGGGTGAAACAGCAGCGTACAGGCATGACTTTGCCTTGGCCTTCCTTGTGATTCTCTCTTTATGATACTTTATCTGATTCAAAGTCGGATTGTCTGGAAGTGGAGCAACCTCATAATCATCCTCCACAGCTTCCCACAGATCATGACCCTCCAAAATGCTGTCATCTTAACAGCCCATGCTTGATAATTCTCTCCAAGTAAATACCGGAGAAGCCATCGCAGAGAAACCACTCGACCCGTCTCCATCACCTTTTAACTTCTTTACACTTCGATACTTGCTTCACTTCACAGTCCCTCAAAATCATACATGCTCTGATACCACTATTGTTACTGATTAAAAACAGTAAACCAGAAACAAAAAACCAGAATCTATATTTTTCAGATGAGGAAGAGAAGCACAGAGAAAACGGAGCACAAACTTGCGTACGTCGTTTTTCTTAAGAAACTGTCAAGTACAACCACTAAATACAAAGCAAAAAACTGCTCACGTACGTGCAACACATAACTGCACACAAACGTGCTATTAACTTCCTAGAAAATAACAAAAACACTAAACAAATAACTAAATTGAACTTGGCTGTTTTTTAATAAAAAAACAGAGTAAAAACAGAGGAAAAACAGAGCAGAAAACAGCAGCAACATTGAGACATTCTAATCCAACACTTTGTCTCAAAACTGACGTCAGAAGTTCACTCAAGAAAGATTCATTCACCAGAATTTTCGAGGTTGTGACCATCAGCCTCAAGCTTCTTGGGCTGATAAGAGAGTGATACTCCATAGCTGTCATCCGATTGCCCCATTCTTGACCAGTGCCAATTTTGTTTTTCACTTTCTAAAGAAGTGCTTAACATGTCATAAAAATCATAGTCTCTTATAGCATCTGCCGGCAAGAAACATCGGTTAAGTTACTTTTAAGTTTGTCATCTTTGCATGGATTATATTGGCATGTCAGGTTGAGTTATGCTTTCATTTTTCAGTAGTCTCTACCGCACACGCTGCACATGACGGATCACTCTCAGACTCAAGAGTACGAGACGAAGGAACGGTGCAAGGAGAGAAGTTGGTGTCTGATTCTATTGGGACTTCTCAAGTTGCTGTTGGATGAACGTGAGAAGAATTTGTAAGGATTCCTCTTGTTTTGTCAACAAAGTCATGTGGTATTAAAAGACAAAAAATCTGAACGGCAATATCCACAAGTTGTGATGGGGCTATTTCACCTGTGAAATTTTGCATCGCAGGCTTTGTCTTCTTCCATGTATACGTTAATTTCCCCTCCCCTATCCTTCCCTTCAAGGCACGCATTCACATGTAATGTGCAGTCTCTACTGTAGAGAGAGAGAGGCCTGGCCAAGTGGTTGGGTGTCAAATTATCATATCATACTAAACAATTTGCTTTTGATAATCACTTCAACAGATCTCTAATTCTCATATAATATATCTTTAACTAATATACAAGAAATAATAGAAATATAAATGTTTTAGTAATAAAATGTTAAATACAATGGTTTATGCATATATAGATTCTACTTTACAACACCTATATCCTACATATCATATGTTTAAAAATAATTGTTCATGACAAGATTTTAAAAGAGTTTTGCAATATAGGGATCCCTATCTAATATTTGACCCATCGTTGACAAATAGTAATATTAAAAGATCATCTCAAATTGGTCTCATATTAGGAAAAAAAATAATATCAAAATATCAATCTATTTTGATAAACAAATAATATCGAAAGGTCAATAAAAAATATGCATCATAACAAGAAAAAACGATCGTACAGAATGCTTCACGAAAAAACGAATATAACGGGATGCCCCCATCGTAGAAGGTAAGACTTTTAATGGTTCACAACATGAAGATCTAGGAATATTAGGCCTCTTTATCTTTGTCTGCAGCCCATTCTCAAATTTAGTCTTAACGCTTCGTTTGTTTAACGGAAAATAACCTCTAGGGAAATATTTTCCAAATTTTCTAGTATTTTTTCATGTAAAATGAACTAGTCTTGGAAAACATTTTACATCAAAGAAAAAAAGTCTTCTAAAAATGAGAAAATGTTTTTCAGTTTTGACAAAGAGGAAAACATTTTCCATATTTTCTTTCACCTCAATTTCTTTCAACAAATATCTTTTCATTTTCATTTTTTTTTTTTTTTTATTTTTATTTTTCCCTTTTCTTTCTTTTTCTTTTCCTTCTTCTTTGGTCAGTTGATGGCCTTATAGCTCGCTACTTCAGTGACACTCAAGCATCGCTAGACGATGATGAGGCTTGAGCCTTGCAGATCGATAATATGCTCGAGTGCCGCTAGATGGTGGCAAGGCTTGGGCCTCACTAGATCGGTGACACTCATGTCATGGATTTGCGAGGCTCGAGGCCTAAGGCTGTGCTTGTTGGCTGTTGCAGGCAATCAACTAAGGAAAAGAAAAGGAAAGGAAAAAAAAAAAAAAAGAAAGAAAAGAAGGATAAAAATAATTTTAATTTTAATTTTTTAAATAAAAAATAAAAATAAAAAAGAACACAATAAAAACAAAAAATGATCAAAAGAATTGCATGGAGAAAAATCAAATTAGATACCAGATGGTGGAAAATATTTTCCGCTTCGATTTCACGTTTCGCCGAACACTGAAAAATATCATTATTTTCTTGAAAATGAATTTTAGGAAAATATTTTCCAGAAATGTTACATTTTCGTAAAATGAACGGAGTCTAAGTATCATGCACATAAGCACATCTCTTGTCCAGCACGGTTTCGTTCCATTGAATTATCACAATAGCATTTTTAGCGAACTCCAGATTCAAATTAGAAAATAAAGCCTGTCGAAACCAACAAATGCTTCGTTACTAGCAAGAATTATAGCAAAGATTAGCACGTAGATTGTTAGGGTCACTGATATTATGATATCGTCAGCAGAAGCGTGTCCTCTTTTTGGTTTGGCTTCTACACCTCTCATTCTCTTCACCATGGTTATCAACTTATGATGCTGATTGATTCATCAAATTAACGGTTGTAGTTAAAAATAAGGGCAAAAGATCCATGCACACTACAAAATCTATTTCGTTTTCTTCTTTTGCACTTCAAGATTCGGGCAGTATTAGTGTTCCTAGCAATTGAGCATGAAGTGAAAAGTACAGATTTTATTCCCCTTGACATTTCATATCAGCGAAGACCTTGAGATGTCCTCTGATCAACGAAAACCGGGCAATCTTTAACCTCAATGCCCGGAGCTGTAGGACAACTAGCGAGAGGGCAGTGATCGTCCAATTCCAGGCCCCACCAACTCATCCCGTTAATGTCCTTAATCTGCAATGTGAAATAGCAAAGTATGGCCATGAAGGCGACGCCGGCATCGAGCCCAGCTGACAAAATATAGTTGTGCCTTGCCCACCAACTTTTGTACCTCCTGAACACGTATATGTTAAAGAAAACTCCGACGGTTATCCAGCAAATGTAATTCACGGACGTTGCTGGCAGCATATTCCCGCGCCACTTATGATGACAGGCACGTTGATGAACCTTATCCATTTCTTCTCGGGAAACATTCGGGAGAGGATCCAGACCGGGACCGGAGCGAGAATTCCAAAGAGAAAGAAATAGTTCATCTTGGCATATGGCCCAAGGCGGCCGAACATTCTGAGTGGTCCGACCACGCCCCAAATGATGGAGGCATGGTAAAATACATCATACCCAGGGCATGTCCACGGGCTTCCCTCGGGCAATTTGGAAGGGTCGCAGATGTTATCCACAGATGCGAGGAGCCACCAGGCCGTGCCAAAGTAGACTGAAGATGCGACTACCGTTCCCACCAGCTTCATTCAGGAGAAATAAGTCAATGTTAGTTCCTACTTTTTGAACGTGTATAATTATCTGACAACAGTACTAAACGTAAGACGAGAAATGGTAACCTGTGGTATTGAAACTCGGAAATTACCTGAACAATGAACATGGACTTTGGTGGGATTTTCATGTAATGGCCCAACTTAAAGTTTGAGAGAAAAGTTATCGCCTGCACCATGCCTACGTAACCATATGCCTTGAATGCCGCATTTGCCAGAGGCCTCCCAGGATACATGAAACCGATTATCAGCTCGGTGATGACATTCAATCCGAGTTTCTGAACACGAAAGTCCATGTCTCATCAATAACGAGAGGAGATTTTCACGAAGATTGGAAACGATTTATATTTGACTATACCTGGTTTGTGGTGGCCGTGATTACTCCAATTGGCAACAGGAAGAATACAAATAATCCGAGTGCTAGGAGGACTCCCCAGTACCGGAGTTGAAGCTGTCTGCCAAATCCTTCGCAAGCAACCATGGTGAGTAAGGTCATTATCAGCATCAGCGAGTAGAACCACCATTGTGGGACAGCATCATAGTTCTTCTTCATCAGTCTAGTATGCACGTCATCAAACTTGTCCTGAAAAGTTGCCCTTGTTTGTTGCCAAATAGTCCTGTAAATGAATGTCAGAATCCGTTTTTTGAGATAATTCATCCCCAATGCAAGTTTGTGCACCATTAACTTTGTGAACCTCATGGTCTTTATCATTTAATTAATAAATACTATTCTGGTTTACGGCAAAAGTTTTGTGGGGTGTCTTTATATTTTCTTCAGGTGATTAAAAGAAAGAATCGATGTAGTCATCGATCCATCTAGTGATACTCATGATCAGCAGAAGAGTAAAAAGCATTCACCTGCCATGGAAGAGAGCGACATGAGATATTGTAGCTGCCAAGGTCGCAAAGCTCAATCCATAAACAAAAGCAAAGAGGATACTCAGGCGAACTTTACTGTAATCATCATATCCATGCTGATTGAATTGGAAGTTTGTCTCCTTCAGGACTAATCCGACATTGTATTTGTTTCCGTTAGCATCAAACACGTGTGACGAGATAATGGGGAACCGCTTGGCTTCGAATGCGTTGGTCTGGTAAGCAATCGGGATTAACACGTACAGCGTGAGGAAGAAACCAATGCTTATGTTTATAATTGCAAAGCCCGGGTAGGCTAATGGAGACCCATTCCCAGCAGCAACGGTACCCCAATCCAGGGCAAAAGAGCCAATACCAAGACCACGACGTCCAGAACCGATTTGTTGTGCCTTGACTGAGTGCTTCCATATCCAACATACGAATGATAGGGCAGTTATGGATGGAAACAGATAGTTTGGAACAACATAGTACGCGAAGCTCGATATTAGGACTACGAGGAAGAACTGCAGTCTCGTCAATCCTCTTTTGGGCCTGACTTCTTCCTCGTGCAGTGCCCTGAATGTCCAAGAGAACAGGACTCGTGACAACGAATGTGAGAAGAAAGAAGCAAATAAAGAAGTGGTCTTCGAGGCATACCTGAAGAGGGAGACCTGAACCAGGTTCGCTGGCCACCACATGTATGGCGAATCAACAAGGAACTTCCGGAAAATCCCCGCCCAGCCATATCCGAGCATCTGCAATTTTCGTACATTTTGGTCCATCATGGAGGGTTGATAATCATAGAGCAAGAAAACATCAACAATAATGATTGTCAACTAATAAATATACCTGCGTAGTCAATGCCAGCAACATAGCTGCTAGAGGATGAATATCACGGTGATAGAAGGCAATGACAATGGTGATGATGTTGATAGCATACACGCAGCTTGAGCCTGCGTTGGCGAATATGGTTATCAGGACATGTTCCTTCAAGTTGAAGGGTCCTGGATTCAATGAGAATGACCATTTTGTTCCTGGGACACGAATCACTTCCTGCGGTAGAACTGCCGCCATAAATTTTCCCAGAGGAAGTACCACAATCTGAGCAGAAACTGATGTCAAAGAGAGTGAGTTTTGGCGGAAGCCAAAGAACTGATTCAAAAAGGCCAGAATTGCGCAGGCAGTGATTCCCAGAAACCATGTTCGAAATGTCAAGCAGGGTAAGGTCGGATCATCCTCAATTGAGACGGTCAATCTCACTTCCTCAATTGGAGAATCATTTATTTCATCTGCATGCTGATTCAGAGGCTCGGTCATGTTTCAACAGATGTAGAAGCAAATAGTAAGTTGAGTTCTAAGCAGCGCATTTTCTCTCAAATTTAAACCCCCATGATGCAGTTAAGTCGATATGAATGGTTTCACAATAGGCCAAGCACAAAGAGAGTAGCTTTGCGACCCATTCCTGTTTTCGGCAAGTCCTCTCCCCCTAAGAAATGCTTACGATGGATGACCGTCTCTGTCGCCACTAATGTCTGACTCGAAGCTGACGAAGAGTAAAGTCATTAGGAAACGAGCAAGATTGCATCAGACCTCAATATCTTTGCCAACAAACTCTGCTTTGTAACTCTGCTTTGTTGTGCTACATGACTCGATGCAACACCTAAAAGTAGCGATTTTTTTACTTTACTTATTTACACGTCATTAGTTAATTAAGAGTGCCCGATTTGGTTTTATTTCTCTCTACGTAGAGGGCTCGATGGGCCTTGCTTTTATCTTCTTGGTTCGTTTCTATCATTTATGAACATGTTTGTGCATTACAGGTAATGCTTTGCACGAGATAGAACCAAGTAGGCTAAAACCAAGGATGGCATCTAAATTTTTGCCCTGTTGGATACTATCAATCCATGGTATTCATTCTTTATTTTGTTTCTTGTTTTTTTACCCTTAATGAACTTGCAGAAAGGAATTACTGGTCATTGATGCCACTTCAAATTTGCACATGAAACATTGGATCCGACCAGTTACCAAGTAAAGTATATAAACGATGGTCCTACTGAATATGGTTTTACTTCTCTCTACGTAGGGACATTAATGGGATGAGGTGGTGGGGCCTGGATTTGGATGATCACTGCCCTCTCGCTGGTTGTCCAACCGCTGCCGGCATAAAGGTTGGAGATTGCCCTGTTTTTCATTGATCGAAGGACATCCTAAATCTTCACAGATATGCAATGTCAAGGAAAAACAGATCTGTACTACTCATAAATGCTCAAATTATAGGGATAGATATAGTGTCAAATCTTTAAGTGGACAAAAAGAAAATGAAGCAGAACTTGTAGTGTGGGTAGAGCTTTTGCTACTGCAGCCATTAATTTGATGAACCAATCACATCGTAAGTTAATAAGCATGCTGAAGAGAATGACAGCATAAAAGTTGAACCAAAAGGATAAGACACTTCTGCTGACATTATCCTCATATCAGTGAGCTTCATTATAGAACATTTACATCCTGTCAATCTTGCTGTAAATTTTGCCGATAATTAAACATTGGTTGGCTTTGACAGACTTCCCTTTATTATTTGAATCCTGATTTAGCTAAAATGCTGTTCTGATCATTTCAATGTAGCGAAACTGTGCTGAATGAGAGTTGTGTATATATGCACTATAGTTAATGACTGAATTTGAGAATGGAAGCAGACGAAGATGGAGAGGCCAAATTTTCCAAGATCATCACGTTGTAAACCATTAGATCGTCACAACACACTATTAAAAGTCTTAACTGAATGATGTACTTCATTTTCGTTGACTCATTTATCAACAAACTTTGTGGTACAGTTTAGCCGACATGACAATTTTTTTCCAACAGAAAAGAACATCATTCCAGGTTGGTTTGGTGCACATGTTGGTGTTCGAAGGCTAACTCTGTGTTAGATGCCTGAAAATGAACCCTTTCTTTTATTGGCACTCAAGAGAGAGAATCAGCTTTTAAGTTTGAGAAGTAGCACATCATTTGGCAACTAAAATTGTTGTCCAGGACTATAAGGACGAGTAATCTTCAAAGCAGTTTTCTTCATTGGCCTGTAGAAGTCTTGTGTGCTCGGTGCATGTAACAATTGTGATAGTGACTCTTCTTTAGTACGGTTGTTCTTTATAGATAAGAATCTCTCAATGATCATCTGAAAGAAAAGAGAAGGCCATGTACAGCTTTGGTACACTTATCGACAGACACTAGTTTACAGTAAAAATGGACCAACTGAACTATATTGATGTCAATATCGAATTGAGGCTTCGGAGCAAACAAGAGTCGTATCAGATTATGAACCATTCAAAATGCAATTCTTGTCTCCACATACTATGGATCCACCAATTGACAATGAATGCACCGCTGAACTACTTTATAGAAAATTTTCCAACAAGATGTGGCAGAGAAGGAACAAGTAATTGACAAAGAACTGCGAGTAGAGGCAGAAGATATTGATGGGAATCCAAAAACGATCAGCGATGCTGATGAGAAAATGAGAGCAAAGGGATGGGAAACAGTGTAGAATTTTTTGGCAGATTGCGGCTTCGCAGTAGGTGGCACCGGAATATGCAGTCAGACCGGAAGTGGTCCTAAGTTAAGGCTTGGGTCACAAGAAAACGATATCAAAATGGTCCTTTCGAAGATGCAGAAAGACGAGAGCTAACGAAAATCAAGAATAGAGTTGGTGCTGCTTGTGCTTTCGACAAACAGAAGGTAATGGTTTGACATTGACAACCCAAAGTACTGCAGCAGAACAAAAGTAATAGAATTGCTGCAAACAATTGCGACATGGCTAGAATTTGACATGTCTCCTCGAAAAAGTATCGTTCCAGAAAAAGTTTAAATGTGGGTACATTTTTCTCTTTCCAGATATCTGCACAATTTTGATCCATATAATGTTGATTATTTCATTCCAATGATCGATGATAATTCATAGTAATTTGCGATAAAGCAAATACAAGATCTTTTAAATGTCGGGTTTTTTGATTACAAGCAACGGATGTGCACTTTTGCTAGTTATTTTATTATAAACCATCCTTTTTTAATTTTCGAGCAAACGAGATAAATAATATGATTAAGAGCCCAACAAAGTTAACCAACTGTCCAATAAAGCAAATGAGGAAAACAACAGTACATTAGACCATGTCCCAGGTTCATTGTGTTTTTCCATGGAAAATCTTGGCACTCTAACTCAGACAAGAGCAATCTAGATCCAGCCAAAATGCAGAACTGTGCGATGATTGTGTTGTGAAATTGAATTTGTACAGATTCGTAATTACTTATAAATTAGGATTACCTGAAAATAGCTAGTAACTTCTTTGATTAAAAAACATCCAGATCCCAAAAGCTCCTCAATAATGCATAATTTAAATTTTTCCTGGAACATCATGGCACTACATTGTAGTGCACCAAATATAGAGCAAGCATAATTTGATTGATCCACAATGCATATTACTTGCTGCAAGCATTAGTTGAAGCCAAAAGTACTTGAATTATAACTAAAGTCTGCGTCTCAAATGAAAATTACTTAGGAAATAACAACTATGAGTTTAATGTTCACCATAAACTTCCAACATTGATCAAAGAGTTCAGGGGAGGAGATAGATAATATGCAGGCCCAGAATCAAAGTGGTCCAGAAAAGGTCCTCCTCAAGGGTCTAAAGCCACCAACTTCACTTGGTCCTGGCCCATGCTGAGAGAAAATAAGATGAACAGGCTATAATCAGTTCTCATAAATGTGATGACAGTATGGAGAAGGAGAATTTGAGCTAACAAAACTACACTTTAGAGTCAAGAATATATGAAGTTCCGATAATTGATATATTGAGTTCTTGCATATTATTTTCTTCATTAAGCCTGTTCCTTCTCTTTCTCCTAACCGAAAGTATCTCAATAATATCTTTATAGTCAAGGATTTCTGTTCTCGGTATTGGCACGAACCGTGCATCTCCAACCATGCTAGCGGCATTTACAAGACAGACCAAACCTAAATCCGTCCAACTCTGCCTTGTGATGATTGGGTTTAGCTACAAGGGAGGCAAATCAAGTGTAAAAGGGGTGCTTCTTGGGTCCAATAATGACTCGACTCATTACTTTGAATGCCTCGCTTGCTCGTCCTTGGTTCTATAACTTGGACTCTAATCACCGTATTAGGCCAATCCAACGGAATTGGGCATTTCAATTACTTATAATCTTGGCAGGAAGAAAATGCCAGCGAGCGGTGGTGGATGAGTGATAAGTGTGAATTAAATTAACGACCATCTCTTCAGTTCTTAAAGTGCATAGTTGTTATTAATCTAGCATTAGTTGTAAATTCTTTCCAACACCAAAGATAAGCACCTAATAATATTCTTGACAATCAATCGTAGCTTCAGAGGAAAGGGTTGTCCAAGGATGACTACTAATTCATTCTATATATAAGACAACGCGGATCAGTTTCGGGAGAACAATATGAGAGAGAGAGAGAGAGTTTAAACATGATTACCGCCAACAGCTTTCTGCGATTATCATTTTCCCTGCGCATCCTCACAACCTTTCGCTCCAATTCGAGGATGTGATTCTGACCAATTAGTGGCATCAACAGATTCAGAACCTCATAAGGAGAAGTATTTTAAACGAAATTCTAGCTTACCAAACAAAATTTGTAGCGAATACTTGTGATCCGGCCTCGCCGACTGAGATTACAGCAATTGTTGTTTGACTGAATTGATTATACATATAGGGAACTTTTTCTGATGAACTTTCTCGTGAGAACGAGCAGCAGCCATTCTGCTCTTAATCTTGTTGAACTCTCCTTTGAGCATATTCCAAAGTGCCCCTTTTTAATCTTTTCCCTTTGGGCCATTTGTTCACACTTTCGGTGGCATCTTCCTGAAGGATCTGCAAAGATCAGTCATATTCAGTGCGATCCTTATTTCATATATTACTGAGGAAGACTGCTAAATCAACAAACAAAATGCATGAGGAATAATTGTACAATAAAGTAAGCAGATAATTCTAACTGCTATTAGGCCAGAAAAAATCTTGGGCGTGACACACAAAATTTGGCTTCCTGGACACGACAATATGCACGAAATTATCTTTTGGCCACCATGTGTCCTTCAATTCTCTGCCGGCTAGTTACTTTCCAAGGAGGAAAAAAAACATGAACAATGAAAACGATTTACTTGAACAATAAAGGAAAAATATATGAAGAAATAACTACGAAACTGTATTCTCTTTTTATCTAGCAGGCACTAGCGATGTGTTTGGAACGGGTGACCCTGTCCAAATTCAATCACATCAAAGCATGTCTAGGTATTTCAAACTCGACCCTCTAACGAGGAAGCAGCTAGAAATGCAAAAAATGCGTACACTTCTAACAGAATGCTCATCTTGCTCCATTAGATTAGATTCACCATTCAGTGTAATTTACATCAAAAGCTAGGACTCCTTTTCGTTACCTTAAGGGAAAATTTCACAAAATGGCTCATGCCAAAATGATCATTTTGACTCAAATCCTAGTTCACAGCACAAATTCTATCTGCTGTAATTTCATTCAAGATGATTTATCGGGGTTATCCAGAGTTATTACCTTCCTTTTCTCGATGGCTCCATCTACAACAACTCCATACTTCATATTGTTCGGCTCGCACTGCCGAGCATATTCTGAAAACCCTTCTTACACCTTCCCTTGACATGTTCAGGTTCATTGTGTTCCTCAAGGATTCGCATGCAGAGGTCATATTTAATGCAGGCGTTATTGTCATCTGGGGGATGATGATCAACAGAACCAAGTAGTGGTTCTCCAAAGGCTCGGATTCACGTAAAAGCTTGGTCTGCTCCGAAGAGTCTTTTACTTTGATACAGTTCAGTGAATCCATGATTTACTTTGTAAGGCTGATATGTTCATAAGCTTCCTCAAGCCGAGTTTCACTTATGGCTCAATACCGACGAAGGATGAAAGGTTTGTAGGACACCATCAAACACACCATCACACTATGCATCACGCAATTATTTCGTTCATTAGGCGCATCACTTGTGAAGGGACGCTAAACCAACAAATAAAATGCATGCAGAATAATCGTACCAGTCTTTCAGAGCACCTTTTCGTTGTTTGTTTTTCCGGAGTGGCCAAAACGTGTTTTGATATTGAGTGAAATATAATTCTGGGTCCTTTGTGAAACAAAGAGAATCATTCTCGGGCGGGTCACGCTCAGATTGCCATCGAGACACCAGCACATACATTAGCATGTCCTTAGTCACAATTCTCTTTATACCCCGGATGGCAATGTACGTATTAGCTTGTACGAAAACAATTGTAAAGAATTTTCGTTGAACTTTTACGTATCATGCTTAATGAACACTGCCATTAGTGTATAAAAAGAAATAGCAGTGTTCTTGATTTGATGGTACCATATTTTCAAAGTTTCAAGTCAATTTAAGCTCAACTCAAGCCAATTAGACTAAATTTTACCTGTAAAACAGGTCAAATCATACTCAATATCTTGACAAATTATGATCCATCGAGCCTCAAGCTATGCATAATCAAGCCAAGTCGAGTTAAGTGTTAATTTGTGTAGACTCGACTCAATCACACTCGCACCATTAGAACTCGATTGGACCGTGAACTTAGATATATTGTCATCCCTTGATTATAATGGAGTAATCTTCTAATATTTAGTCAAATTCCTGGTGAAAGTACTTTACGGTCCACATAACTCTCAATTTATAAACTACCAAAGAGTATAACATGGCGCAACACCATTACCAACACCTGAGGCTAGGAGTTCTATGTCGTTATGGGAATAGCAATTCCTTTATTGGTGATGATATGACAAGTGAGAGGTTGAAAACTCAGCCTCCAAGTGAAGTAATGATTTCCATTGGAAGCTAAAGCTTCCATTTTGTCCAAGATTCCTTGGAAAGTGGATGAACAATGTACTGGGAGAAAGAATGTTTTGCTTTCATGTGCATAGGCATAAGATTTTGAACCATTCGAAATCCATCAAGATGTGGCGGAGAAGGAACAAGTAATTGACAAAGAACAGCGAGTAGAGGTAGAAGATATTGATGGGAATCCAAAAAAGATTAGTGATGCTAATTAGAAAATGAGAGCAAAGGGATGGGAAACTGTCACACCCCCGATCCTCCGAGCACGTACCCATCCCTCATCTTGGTCGATTAATAGCGACGTCCCAGGATGCATCACCGACCATTTCTTTATAATATGCATACGAAAGCATTATAAAATCCTTAGACAATAAAATAATGGGATAAAAAAGTAAGACCAAGTTTTTCACAAAAAACCTTTTTTATAAACACACAGGTTTATACACAAAAGTCTAGAAAAAGGAATCAGCTTTCAACAAAAGAGAAATGTCCTAGGACTAACTAGTCAGACATGCTTACCGATTCTCTAGGCTTCACCTTCTGAACGTCGAGCCTCGAGTCCCTCACCGCTGTCAACTAGGGGCCGGAAAATGATTATATAATAACCAAAGTGAGGCAATATTTTAGCAAGTTCAACTCCCTAAAACCCAATTAGGAAGCAAATATGCCCTAAGGGTTATCTAAGCACACCACGGGTCAGAGGACTTACCATGACCTCAGTTACACCCTATAAGTCAAATATCATTTACAGATGCCTCAAATCACATCAATCAATTAATTTACA